>RXON01000089.1:0-76745 GCA_009667805.1 Leptobrachium leishanense | reverse complement strand
GATTAAGGGTAGGGCTTACAGACATTGTTCATGGTTGTTTAATGATTAGCGTTAGGGCTAAGGTTATGGTTACTGTGTTTTTTTTTTACTTTTCTGATTAAATCTGAATAGATCATATTAAATTCAGATCTGGCTCAATTATAAATCAGAAACATTGGGATCAATTAAAATATTTTGTTCAGAAATCAGCTCTTTTCAAATATAGTCAATTTAGATTGATCGAAATTGCCAAATTATCTCTAATTCGGTCAAATTCCTAATCAGTCCTGGGGGGGCGTGTCTGGCCGCTGAAGGCAGAAGACGTGTCTGCTTGAGCTCCATAGCATGCCTTCATCCTCAGGGCCTTTTGCCGTTCATTTATTTTGCTGAAACCCTTTACCTGAGGCCCCTGCGTGGCTGGACATCGGGAGAGTACCACCTGGAGCCCTCGCCTGCTTGCTGTCATATCTGGCTGGTGTGCTCCTGGTGGCCATTTTGCAGCCTACTTTTCACCGCCCTTAGTTTGCCTGCACGGCTGCTCCGAGTGCCTTGACCCCACACAGGACCATGGAGAGGTTAGTGGAAGCGGAGGGCCCGCGTTTTCCGGCCGTCCTTGATACCCTGTTGCAGTTGTTGGGGGATGATGAAGCCCCTATGACCCATTTTGTGGCCTACTTTTCACCCCCCTTCGTTTGCCTGCACGGCTGCTCCGAGTGCCTTGACCCCACACAGGACCTTGGAGAGGTTAGTGGAAGCGGAGGGCCCGCGTTTCCCGGCCGTCCTTGATACCCTGTTGCAGTTGTTGGGGGATGATGAGGCCCCTATGACCCGAGGAGACATGCGCCGCGTCATGGCTGTGTTGCGCACCGGCCGGGATCTAAAGTGTCCTGCGGCGTCGTTTCTGGGGGTGGACAGACCAAGGCAGTTCTGCACAGACGTGTGAACCCAGTGGAGAAGGAAGCTGGTGTACCTCTGCGGGACGAGGCTGAGGTGCTGGGTGGTGTGCTGCTGCTGCCTGATTCGCTGATGGATGTGAGGTCCCCACAGCTGAGCCTGGAGCGCTTACCTGTCATGGATCGTCTGGCCGGGCGGAGCTGGCGGGTGTGCTGGCGGTGCCTGCTGGCCCTGACCAGTGTCAGATGGTTGCTGGATTCCCTCACACGTCTACGAAGATGGTATCGTTTAGACCCCTCCTGTTGTCCCTCACTGAGGTGCCGGCCTGTCACGAGGCGTGTGCGGTTCTGGTATGAGCCCAGCAGGTGGCGACACAGAGGGGAGGCCAGACAGGAATCACGCAATGCAGATTCTTTAATAAAACATAAATGGTCCTTAACTGCAGGCAAAAGAACAAAGGGAATAGCAATAAAGTCCAGGGAGAGTTCTTGGAGAGTCAGTGGATTGTGGGTAATGCAGTCCTAGACTGCAGACAGGGCCCACCAAGGATAAGTCTAGACAGCGGTACCTTGATCAAGAGGTC
The DNA here is from genome assembly GCA_009667805.1 of Leptobrachium leishanense. NCBI lineage: Eukaryota > Metazoa > Chordata > Amphibia > Anura > Megophryidae > Leptobrachium > Leptobrachium leishanense. The sequence goes on along the minus strand of RXON01000089.1, from coordinate 75,289 downwards.
AGACGGTGAGAACAACTGTAATCCACAGGTAGACAGATGGGTACTGGATACGTAGGATAAGCTGGTACAGGAAGAGCAGGTTTGCGCACAACCAAGTGACCTCAGTCAGGGAGAACAATGCAGACCCACTGCTGGCTGGGTCTCTCTGCCTTTTAAGGAGGCTTAAACACAGATAGGCCTCAGCTGGAAGTCCAGGGCTAGAAAAGACCCAGGCTGGATCTCCAGGAGCCTGGTCCAGGTGCAGAGCCTGGGTAAAACCTGGAATGGAATCCAAGAAAAGGAGGATACATGGCAAAGTTCTAAGGTGTGCAAGACATGTACACAGGGTGGACCGTGACAGTACCCCCCTGACGGGTGCCCTCCGGGCACTGAGGCTGGAGCAGGGGATGGAGCACCTTCCTCTAACTAGAGTCCTCAGAAGAGATGTCAAAGTATCTCCAGAGCTTGGAGCAGCGCCTGAGCACTGCCAAGTGCTCCTCCCGGACTAACACGCCAGAGGGCATCCTGTTGTAGCCCGTAGGGGCAGGTCCTCTTGGGCACCTCTTGCCAGTCCAACTACCCGGATTCTGGTAGTCCTCAAAGACAGCAAGGAGTACAGCCCTGTCAGACTCGGTGTCAGGAAAGGTGTCATGGGCACAGCTCGGCGGCGACCCTTTGGTTGCAGGGCTTGGTGGGGCAGCGCCCTTGGCGTGGACTGGTGGGGCAGCACCCTTGGCACAGCTTGGTGGGGCAGCACCCTTGGCACAGCTCGGTGGGGCAGCGCCCTTGGCACTGCTCGGTGGGGCAGCGCTCTTGGCACAGCTCGATGGGGCAGCACCCCTGGCAAGGTTCGATGGGACAGCGCCCCTGGTAAGGCTCGGTTCAACAGCGACCTTGGTGCAGCACGGCTCTTGGGCGACCTCGGCGCAGCACGGCTCTTGGGCGACCTCGGTGCAGCACGGCTCTTGGGCGACCTCGGCGCAGCACGGCACTTGAGCGACCTTGGTGCTGCACGGCACTTGAGCGACCTTGGTACTGCACGGCTCTGCAGCGACCTGGGTACTGCACGGCTCTGCGGCGACCTGGGTACTGCACGGCTCTGCGGCGACCTGGGTACTGCACGGCTCTTGCTGGGCAGTGAGCGGCTTGGCCTTATGGCGGCGTTGACGACCCCGTGGCGGTGATAGCTCAGGATAACCTGTGGGATGCAGGGCAGCGACCTCTGGGGACCCTGCGGGATGCAGGGTAGCGAGTTCTGGAGATCCTGCGGGATGCAGGGCAGCGACAACTGGAGAACCTGCGGGATGCAGGGCAGCGACAACTGGAGAACCTGCGGGATGCAGGACAGCGACAACTGGAGAACCTGCGGGATGCAGGACAGCAACAACTGGAAAACCTGCGGGATGCAGGGCAGCGACGACTGGAGAACCTGCGGGATGCAGGACAGCGACAACTGGAAAACCTGCGGGATGCAGGGCAGCGACAACTGGAGAACCTGCGGGATGCAGGGCAGCGACAACTGGAGAACCTGCGGGATGCAGGGCAGCGACCTCTCGAGATCCTGCGGGTTGCAGGGCAGCGACCTCTCGAGATCCTGCGGGTTGCAGGGCAGCGACCTCTCGAGATCCTGCGGGTTGCAGGGCAGCGACCTCGAGATCCTGCGGGTTGCAGGGCAGCGACCTCTCGAGATCCTGCGGGTTGCAGGGCAGCGACCTCTCGAGATCCTGCGGGATGCAGTGCAGCAACCTCTCGAGATCCTGAGTTCCACGTCAGCAGGCTCAGATGGTGGAGTTTCCAAATAATCAGAGAGGGAGTCATCTTCTGTACTCTCTACATCAGAGAAGGTTTCCCTAAATTCAGGTCACTTAGATCTGGGTACCGGAGTATGGCGAGACTTGCCAACTGTGGTAGCCTGGCGAGGCCTAGCAGGAACAGAGACTGGGCGAGGTTTGGCTGTGGGCTGGCGAAGCTTGACAGCAGCTTGGCGAGACTTGGCAGGATTTGAGACTGGGCAAGACTTGGCCATGACCTGGCGAGGCTTGATAGCAGCTTGGCGAGAGCTGGCAGAGACAGGGTGCGGTTCAGCTTTGGCAATTGGAGTTCTCTTGGACAATGATGGCAAGGACTCAGCAGGTAATTTCTTTTTGCTTTTAGCATGCACAGACACAGGAGGAGTGTTGTGGACAAGAATATATATATCTGCTTTTATAATATTCACAGGCCTAGAATAAGGCCTAGAAAAATGCTCATTTAGGTTAAGTTTGCTATGCCTTTAAGAAGGAATTAATATAACTGTCTTTTCAGATAAAACCACAATGTATTTTGCGTAATTTCGCCGTCTCTGCAGAAATAATGAACCACAAGCAGGTGGCTCTGCAAAAACAATTGACCACAAGCAGGATGAAGGACCCATGTTTTGCATCCTGTATCCTGTTATAGGACATTACGAGACATCACACGATCACCCAGGATGCAGAGAACACTGCTGACTATGCATATGACGAAATGATACTTTGACCTTTGGAAATAGCCGATATTTGATTTTCATTTAATTAATAAATTAACTGTATGACTTCAGCATAAAATTGCAGACAATCAAAATGTTAAGTTGACTCCCACCTGCTTACGTATAGAACTGCTATAAAATATATCAAAAACTAATAAACAGATTCAGAGGAATCATTGGCTTTGACCAGAGAGGCTACATAAACTTCTTCGTTGTCTGTGTGATTTCTTTATGCGCGCATATAACTTACCTGATTTCTCCACCGAATTAGACCAGAGACTGGCATCCGAGGAAGGACTACATTGTCCACTTCAATTTGGCGCCTGCAACGTGGAGCCCTGGGTTAAACGTCTTTGCTATCGTGCCACCACCAAGGATTTCCTGGCGGGACCACACCAGAACTGGAGCCTGATCAACTTCGTAGCCTCACAGGTAAGATACCTTTTGATATCTTATCGGTGACATGTTCTGGTTTGTGATCCTACCCGGGAAACCCCAGTGTGACACTTGGGAAAGGCATCAAAAGTGGGGTTTTATTTAACTTTGCCCAGGTGCCCGTTATACTGACCCACGAGTCGCATGCCAGTTGTCTGTTTGTACGTCTGTTCACGGTTCTTTGTATTGACGGCATATTTCCTGATAGAAATTGTGGTTTGGTTGTTGATCAGAGAGATTATCGTGCTCCAGTGGTAACAAGTGGAGTGTACCTGGTTAGCTATCTCCAGCGGTAACAGGTGATGTGATGTAATAAACGCATACCTGGTAGTAGGACTTTCCTTACGGTAACAGGCGAACACAAGCTTGGTAGTAGGACGCGATATATCTCTGATTGAAATATAGTTTGATTGACAGTCAGAGGAGTTCTTGTGGGTACCGGTATATAGATGATGCATTAGGCGTATCTAGTAGGAACTCACAGAATATATATATCTAGTAGGAACAGGTGACGCGGTAAAGGAAGCACCTGTAGGATATATATGCTGCGGTAAAAGAGGCTTAGCTACACCTTCTAGCAGAGTTCTATATTTGGAATATAGGAGAGGACGAGACGCTTTATTGTCGTGGTTTAAAGAGGACACAATAGATATAGGTCTATCCTCGTTTCTGACTGTTGATAAACTACGTGAATTGAAAGTGAACGGGAAACAGAGCTAACAATCGAGAATGGGAAATGAACAGAGTAGCCATGCTGGTTGGTTGTCACCATGCAGGTTAGTTGAGGAAAGGACAGGCAAACGAAACGTAACGAAAACGAAACTAAAGATTTTAGGCAAGATTTGCGAATTAGATAATCCCAGATTACAGGTAGAAGAATGGAAAAATGTGTTGAAAAATAAAAAAGGAATGTCGATAGATAATGGATTATGGAATGTAGCACAGGCATGGTATAGGGTTGCAAAAGAAATTGAGAACGAAGGGTGGATAGAAACAATAGAAAAGAGGAAAGGAAAAAAACAGATTACTATTACCTCACCCCAAGATCTGAGCCTCCTTCCTATGGTGAGGTATCCAAAAAGAAAATAATAACCCCAACCCAAACGACAACTGCCCAAAAACAGCCGACAGGTCTCTACCCTGTCTTACGCATCGATGGGTCATACTACACTCCTCGTCCTGTCATGTCCTCATTAACAGCCACAAGCCAGGTACCGACAATATCCCCTATTATGCCTCATTTGCCCAATTTAGATACCACCCTCCAAACGATAGACCGGACCGGTGACCCGGGTCAACCACCTTTCTCCAGTCATTCTTCTGACTCAGTAAATCGTTCCGATGATTCCCTAACTTCCCACATAGGGTTACCTGCAACCAAACCCCAGGTCACCCTTAGCCAGCCCACGACTTTTCCACCCCAGCACCAAGATCTCATGACCTTTCCACCCCACCAAACCAACACCACGTACCCTTTCTACCGAAACACCCACGACACCCTCCGACTCCCAAAAATAATGTAACCTGGATGCTCCAGCTGCCCGAGTACCGGGACCACCTCCCCGACTGGGAGTTTTCACTTCCCCTGACGTCCCCATTATGTATGTCACCTTCACACCATCTCAAGCCTCCTCCCTAGTAGGCACATTACCTGACCCGGAAAAACAACCTATGCCCCTTTTGTAGATGCATAGTTCAGATTCAGAAGACTTACTCTGCAGCATGAAGAGATCTTTTAAGTTTGTGTGAAATAAAAGCAGGCGATGGGTATTGGCCCATAATGGAAAAAGGATATACTTCTGCGCGTTTAGTATCTGATGTCTCATACCAGTCAGGTATAGAATTTTGCGAACAACTCAGAGTTGACCAAGCAACTAATATATATATATATATATATATTTGTGTATATAGTGTGTGTATTTGTATATGGATGTATATGAAGTATGAGACGAAAAAGGTATAAATTTAATCGGCGGTTGGACAGGGACGCCTGTTCCGACTCGTGTAAATGGTTACAAAAAATGATGAATTTTTATAAGTGGGATGAAAGTTATTTTAAACCAGAATCTGATAATCTATAGGATGCGGATGATAGTTTATGAGTCAATGTGAGAAGAGGTTAGGAAAGCCTATCCTAGATATGGCAACTACAGGTTGCTTGCCAGTAGAGAGCATTAAGAAGGACATATATGTATGTATGTATGTATGTCAGAGATGTAAAGCACGGTAAGCAAAGACCAAAAGCAAAGTAGACAGGTGAGACATGACACCTGCTTTGTTTGTGACATGATTCCATTGTTAGGTGTTTGCCAAGAGACTCTGCGTTGTTTACTGTTGTAGTGTATATGTGAAGTACAAAATGTACGTATGCGGAATTATTATTTTTGTAGATAGAATCGTATGTCTATATTAATGGAGGGATTTTTTGCTAACGCCCTAATGGTTTATTATTTTAGTAAAAAATAGTTTTATACAAAATATTCTCGGGATAGAGAGGCTACGTATTCTATCAGTATTGCTCTGCAGGACAGAGTGCTACGGAGCCCGGTAGAATTAAGTGTTCAGAAAAAACAAAAAAAGTGAGCTTTAAAATATTCCGTTTTTTTTTTTATGTAGAGGAAAAAAAAAAAGGAAGCAGGACGCAGACCAGAAAGTGAAACTAGAAAGATTAAAATGGTTCCTCTTTTTTCCTATGACCGTGTAGATCAGTTATTTTAACCCTGCAGAGAGAGAAGGAAAAAAAACCAGCACAAATAACTGTCCTCCGTAAGGCACCTGCGCCTGCAATATCCAAGCCACCTGCTCACTGATAATGTCACTCTCACCAGATTTCAGAGTCTAAACCCCGCTACTCTCTTTCCTTTTCCTGAGGGGGGTGATTCCGATTGTGATTCTGATTCTGGTAGTGGTAATGCTGGTAACTATGAGGAATTTTCAATTCTGTTCAACTTCCCCCCTCGCCCCCACCCTTTCTGCCAGAAGAAAAAAAAAACAAGCGGAACTACACGCACTTACACAGGTTGCAGTGCTAAAAGTAAATGCACATGGAAAGTTTAATACCCCAGAAGCTGATATTAAATCATTTAGCAGACCAGGCAGCAAGACAGACTCACTCAGACACAGGAAAAGGAACTCGAGCAGCTAGTCCCACTACTAGTACAGACTTCTGTCTCAGAACTAAGAAATAAAGTGTGCTTACCTAAGGCACTCTATCCGGCTGTAGTACAATAGGCACATGGGCCCTCACACCTCTCAAATACAATGATGAATGCCCTCATCGGTCTACACAATCTGTCACCTTTCGAAATACTGTTTCCCTCAACAAATACAGTTACAATCTGACAGCCTAGTAACAAATGTCACAAGTGTTTCAAAAACATTAACTGATATCTATGGTCAGGTGTTCTCTTGCATTCCAGACCCTGAAAGTATTGACGACACTCATCAACTAGTCCCGGAAGATTGGGTACTAGTGAAGAAGTTTCTTCAGAAAAATCCACTTGAGCCCAGATACGACGGTCCTTTCCAGGTCCTCCTCACAACAGCAACGTCAGTAAAGCTGGAAGGAAAATCCACCTGGATCCACTGTAAAAAGACCTGTACACCAGAAACGGACCAGACAATAACCCAACCATGATTATGTATATCCTTCTCATTTGGGGGGGGGTGGGAATCCAGGGGCAAAATGTGGCTGTCATAATGGGACAAGCGGCTGTTGCTATGGTGCAAGAAGTTGTGGGGGAACAGGTGGGCATTGACATAATTCCACAGGTTGTCAAACAGATTGCTGATGGCACGGGAGTTGCTGCCGCCAAAAACAAACTAACCACTTTCTGGTACAATTCCTCTAACACTCGAGTGGCCACTTACACCTTTAACTATCGTGATGTAAACCCTTGCCCAGGCCCCCGCCTGCAGTGTATCTGGAGAAATGGGATCCCACACAATTATGATATATATGTGCGTTACCAATAGCTATTGGGGACAGGAGTGTGGTAGTTGGGGATCAGTGGGATGGAATACTGGGGTTTCCTGGGGACACAAACCACAAAGCGCCCTAGACAAGAAAGATAACAATGGTAAATCACTTCTTGCTCGCATGACACTGAAAATGGCCCCAAACACATGCCCCGCCCAAGAATTGCAGGAATCAGATGATGACACAGTATTTAAATCTAGAACAGGGGCGACGGCACTGAAACTAATCCTAACCCCAGAAAATCCTGGACCCGGGGATGCCGGTACCTATATTCTGGGAATATGGGAAAAAGGGGGGGTCAGAGAATCCCTGGAGCCTGGAAAAATTCTGCCTACGAGATATGTACCTTGCCCCTGATTGGGTCCTCCGCATCAACAGTCCAAACCCCTTAATCCGCACATGATGATCTCTTCCAATGGTATAGTGGCCATCGCTGATCCCACGTTCGAGGATACTATGGCCATTGAAACAGGATACTCAGAGATGAATGTTTGGTTAGAATGGATGAAATATAGCACTCAGTCCCACAACAGAACCAATTGCTATGTGTGTGGTACTGATAGGCCTCATCTAGGTACGGTACCTCTCAATATCCCCGAGGATGTCGAGGAATGTTTTCTCAGTTTGTTTACCAACTCCACTCTAAGTCACGATGCTTGCAAAGAATGGAAATCCAAATACCCCCTCCAGACACAAAACCCCAGACTCTCAGAGAGTATCACTATCTACCCCGGGAACTACACCTGTTACTCCTCTTGGGGAACCAGTGGCCGGGTAGTTGGAAACTTCACAGAAGGTTATTGTGCGCGGTACAGCGCTGTGGAGAAGGAGAAAGTGCAAAACCAGGTGATATCCCTGGGAGATGTCTATTGGATCTGCGGTGACATGCGAGTCCGCTCCCGCTTGGTAGGTGCGTGGGACGGTGAGTGTGCTCTGGCTAAAAGCCATCATGCCCCTCCACATCCTGCCCTTTGATGATGATCTGCCAATAGCCCACACCCCCGGACTCACTAGACAAAGGAGAGAGGCTACCTTGACGTCATAGGAGTCCCAAGGGGGGTGCCTAATGAGTTCAAAGCTAGAGACCAGGTAAAGGCGGGATTCAAATTTTTAATCCCCATGATAACCATCAACAAGAATGTTGCTATTACAACCAGCAGAGGTTTGTTAACTATACCCGAGATGCCCTCCAGGGTTTGGCCAACCAGCTAGGCCCGACCTCTGCAATGACCTTCCAGAACCGAATGGCCCTCGATATGCTACTGGCAGAGAGGGGTGGGGTCTGTAAGATACTGAAAGGTACTGGTGGCTCCTGTTGCACCTTTATCCCGGATAACACAGGCCCCACTGGTAAGGTCACTAAAGCCATTAAACAATTGGAAGACCTGTCTGAAGAACTGAAGAGGAACTCTGGTGTTACTGATCCAGGGGATCAGTATTTTAGTTGGATGAGTGGCTGGCAGAAAATCCTCACACAAATAGGGATAGTTATCCTGGTAGTGGTGGTTCTGTTGGTGGTGATTGGATGTTGTGTTTTACCCTGCATTAAAAAGGTTGTAGAAAAAACTGTGGAATCCACTACCCCTGTTATGCTTAGTCACTTGTGTGGGGACACTGGGGAGAATATTGACACTTCCTATGGTAGTCTACAATTTATGGAGATACCTATGAATGAGATTTATGACAAACTCCACCCACCAGTGATGAAGCAACCACAGAGTTATGAATCCATGCACCCCCTCCCTCGGGAAACCCGTATGTGATTTAACTTTGAACTGAGGTTAGTGACCCATTGCAAGACGAGTTGAAGGCCCGATTCTTGACCCACCAGTCTAGTCATGCCGTAGTCCAAGGTACAAAGGGGTTGGATCAATAGGATTCTTCGTCTCAAACTTGGTGAAGATTTGGGATGGCTGGCGAGACTATTAGGGGAATGGATGTAGGTGCGGCTCATCTCCAAGGGGACACTTGAGAAATGTGCATTTTTAGGGGGGACTGTAGAATAAGGCCTAGAAAAATGCTCATTTAGGTTAAGTTTGCTATGCCTTTAAGAAGGAATTAATATAACTGTCTTTTCAGATAAAACCACAATGTATCTTGCGTAATTTCACCGTCTCTGCAGAAATAATGAACCACAAGCAGGTGGCTCTGCAAAAACAATTGACCACAAGCAGGATGAAGGACCCATGTTTGCATCCTGTATCCTGTTATAGGACATTACGAGACATCACAAGATCACCCAGGATGCAGAGAACACTGCTGACTATGCAGATGACGAAATGATACTTTGACCTTTGGAAATAGCTGATATTTGATTTTCATTTAATTAATAAATAAACTGTATGTCCGCAATTTTATGCTGAAGTCAATCAAAATGTTAAGTTGACTCCCACCCGCTTACGTATAGAACTGCTATAAAATATATCAAAAACTAATAAACAGATTCAGAGGAATCATTTGCTTTGACCAGAGAGGCTACATAGACTTCTTCGTTGTCTGTGTGATTTCTTTATGCGCGCATATAACTTACCTGATTTCTCCACCGAATTAGACCAGAGACTGGCATCCGAGGAAGGACTACATTGTCCACTTCAGGAGAAACCAGCCGAGAAGCAGGAGTAACAGGGTTGACTCTGGTCTGTGATGAGGATGGCTTGGGTGGGCGCACAGGGCACGAAGATATGAAATGTGAGCCCGCACTACAATAGAAGCACAGTCCCAAAGACCTCCTCCTGGAGCGTTCCTCCTCAGACAAGAGTCTCCTGCAGCCAGACATAGAAGTTGAAGAGCGCACCTTAGGTGAGGTGCCCCTTAATCCTTGCAGCACTTTAAGCAACACAGAGTCCAGTTGCTGCAGGAAGTTCTCCACAGCCATTTTCATGGATGCCACCACCGCCTGTATCACCACAGACTCGTAATAAGAGGGGGTCTGCATTCTGTCACGAGGCGTGTGCGGTTCTGGTATTAGCCCAGCAGGCGGCGACACAGAGGGGAGGCCAGACAGGAATCACGCAATGCAGATTCTTTAATAAAACATAAATGGTCCTTAACTGCAGGCAAAAGAACAAAGGGAATAGCAATAAAGTCCAGGGAGAGTTCTTGGAGAGTCAGTGGATTGTGGGTAATGCAGTCCTAGACTGCAGACAGGGCCCACCAAGGATAAGTCTGGACAGTGGTACCTTGATCAAAAAGTCAGACGGTGAGAACAACTGTAATCCACAGGTAGACAGATGGGTACTGGATACGTAGGATAAGCTGGTACAGGAAGAGCAGGTTTGCGCACAACCAAGTGACCTCAGTCAGTGAGAACAATGCAGACCCACTGCTGGCTGGGTCTCTCTGCTTTTTAAGGAGGCTTAAACACAGATAGGCCTCAGCTGGAAGTCCAGGGCTAGAAAAGACCCAGGCTGGATCTCCAGGAGCCTGGTCCAGGTGCAGAGCCTGGGTAAAACCTGGAATGGAATCCAAGAAAAGGAGGATACATGGCAAAGTTCTAAGATCCAGGTGTGCAAGACATGTACACGGGGTGGACCATGACACGGCCGCGGCCTTGATGAGTGATGCTGACCCAGGGTGCTGCAGAGCGGGTCAGGGATTACCTGACCTCCTGGATTTGCACTTCGCTGATTGGCCTGGCCCGCTCCGCGTCACCCAACCTGTTAGGCGTCTACTGCTGTTTCTGGACACAGGCTGAGAGTGAACTTTTATTTTTTTCTGAGCTGAAGCGGTCTGCTTTGTTTGCTGCTGACCTGTGCTTTTTTGCTGCCGACCTGTGCTTTTCGAGATGACCCCCACCATGTGGACTTGTTTTTGCACCCCCCTCCCCCGCTGAGAATTTATGTCATGATCTTTTATTGCAGTCATTTGATGACTTTACGATGAGACCCCCTTCTGGGATGTTTTTGTCGTCTTCCCCCAGTTGGTTTTCTGAGACACCTTTTGCTTTGACTTTTGATTTTATTTTCATTTGTTGTCTCCTTGCTGACTTGTTTTGGCCCCGTGCGGGCATATTTGTAAGTTTAAAGCTTGTTCTATTGTGAATCTACGAAATTCAAAATGAAAGAATTTAAAAAAAAATCCTAATCAGTCCTAACTAATTCACACTTGTGTAGTGATTACAATATACTATTCCTTCAAGACAGAGCAATTAGAAAACACACACAAGAACAAGAACAATGAGATCAATCTCTAATCACATTATATACATTGTGATTGTCTAGCAAAAATGCCCTCTGGGACTAGCAACTGCTAAGGTAAACTTCTCTTTGTCAGGACGTTGAGAGTGGGTCAGGGTGGGGTAAAGACATGTGTACGTACACAGAAATATTAATAGCCCTCACCCGCTGCTTATATTTTTATGTTTATTACTGCCACCCACCACCACCAACAACACACATGGGGGGAGCTGGGAGAAGGACAATGGTGTGCCCACTCTTATTATAGTATCTAACCATCTTGCAGAGATCGGGGACTATGTCTAACGCCATGTCTATTTTCGGACTCTTGAATGACCTCAGAGTTGGTTGGTAAAGCTGCCATATTCGGACTCCAGCTTCTTTGTGAGCTGCTCAGTGGAGCCTCCAGCTAGTTGTCTAGTGTCCTGGAGAGCAAATGTCTCCCGTTTCCCCTGGATTGTGTGTCAGATACTGTGATTGTGCAAATAAAACTTATATATTTATTTATTTATTTATTTATAAAGGATTTTACCAGGAAGGATACATTGAGATTTATCTCGTTTTCAAGTATGTCCTGGGTAGGATACATTGAGATTTCTCTCGTTTTCAAGTATGTCAGTGGGGATTGTCAACTGATGGGATGTAATCTATTTGTCAATCACGATCACCCATTGTTTTACGTTAAGAAATGTTAAGCAGTGTTTACTGTAACTGTCTACAGAATGTAAGTAAATTTCTCATTCCAAAAAGTCAATGTTTGTGCAAATATCTGTATCAGTTGTGATTAGGCCCTCCCAGAAGAGGCTGTGATTTTTTTAATATGTAAATGACCCCTGTCTGTCCCCATAAAAATCTGTTATTGTCATTTTGATTAAACCAGTTACTTTCTGACCAAACTTGAAGTCATGGCTCATGATTTGGAGTAGCAGACATCTTCTGCTTGCTGTTCCAACGAAAGGCCCCAGGTCTACAGTTTTGGCTTATTTCTGGGAGATACTAGCCAGGCTCTCTCCATGCACCTGTCTTTAAGCCGCGGCTAAGGTACTGCAGAAAGGCATGAGAGTCATGAGGAGAACCTGGGTGTCCAGCGAGGAAGCGGCATTTGACAGATCTGACCCTGTCTGGGCACAGAGATCTGTTACAATTATTATGTCTAATTTTTGTGCTCCCCCATTGTAAAGTACTACGGGATATGCTCAGGGCTAGATTAAGATCTCGATGGGCCTGGAGCTGAAGATTTTGGTGGCTTTATTTGGATTTTTTCGAAATGAAAACATATATTTTAGGTTATTTAATAGTGCAGATACGGGTATATCTAACCAGGCAGTTACTGTGTGAGGAAATTTCTACTCAAATTTCAATCAATTACAGTGTGTAAAATATTTTTTTCACATTTCATTATTTAAACCTTTTTGGTTATATATTCTATAGGGAATTCTTCTTAATATATTTAAATGGAAACCTGTTACTGCATTTTACTGAGAAAATATACAATTTTAACAAAAAAATTAAATATTTCCCTTGTGGTTTATGAATAATATGACTATCAGGGTTATTCGGAGAGAGGTGAAAACCAGGAGAATGGCAGAAGAGAACAATCTAGACCAAATAGCCGATTTGGAAGGTGAGATAAATGGGAGAATTTTTCTGATTTGGATATTTTGACCTAGAATTTTCGCTTCTCCATTCTCCTGGTTTACACCTCTCTCTGAATAACCCTGTATGTATACTGTAATATATATAACACTGACCTTGCTCCCAGCCACTGGTGTATTTTGGCCTAGGCCCAGGCCTAGGGCGGCACTTTCCAGGGGGCGGCGGCCCCTTTTTTTACTTTTCCAAACTATTTTACCAGGAAGGAAACATTGAGATGTCACTAATTTTCAAGTATGTCCTGGGTAGGCAAGGCCTAGGCTTTCACTTTCCAGGGTGCAACAAAAAACCTCACCACTAATTGGGTTACTCACAGAGCACCGAAATGACGCCAACATTTTGGTGTTCTGTAGTTCCCTGCACTTCGGGGAATAAAATTTCCCCACCCTGCAGTGAATTCACCATTCACTGCAGAGTCCCCAAAGTGCATGGAGTCGGCCGCTGAATGCTGCCACCGCAAACCTATGGCCTGCTGTTTTCAAAAGAACTACTGAATGAAAATGTCTGGAATTTACATATAAGATCCTATGATTGATAATAAAAAGTTCTGTTACAGAAAAAGGAGAACCGCTATTAAAAAAAAGGGGGGGAATTTAGCCCAAAAAATTCTGAAAAATCACTAAAAGGTACACACAAAAAAAATCTATAAATAAATAAAGACTTTTTACTGCAAATTAAAATAATAAATGGTTTATTAGATATTGCATAAGAAACGGGAATATTTTTAACATTGAAACCTATGGGGTTCGCCTGAATAAACCTGCTGATTGAAACCACCGAACATCAGGGCATTTCACTGACACTTCTCTGCTGTTTGGTGTTCTCTGAATAGATTAACCATTACTTCTCTATGGGGATTTTCACTGCCTTCAAACAGCACTGTACTTGCTGGTAGTTCGCCAAACTTGTGTGTGAGCATATCACCAGAGCAGTGGTGTACTTAGAGGAGTGGTGGAGGGCGGGCCGCCCCAGGTACCAGTGATTATTGGGGTGTCATTAGGGGGTACTAGGAGGTGCCACTGTCACTGTGTGTCAGCTTTGAGCTGTGTTCTCAAACAACGAGCAGCGGAGCATGGCGTTTGCATACGGAATAAAATAGAATAGAATAAAAATCCCCCTCTCCTCCCTCCATAGCTCCTCCCCTGCCCCGCAGCAGCTCTAGGAGAGGGGAGGGGGATGTGATTTGTGTCCAGAGAGAGAAGATGACAGTAAACGGCAGGTAAAGGGGGGGGTTTCAGCAGAATATGAAGCCCTGTCTGCTTACTGCTGTTTAAAGTGGACCTTTCCTTAACCAGCACTGCAGTGATAGAAATTTGTCATTGAGCTGCCTGGCTCCTGGTGAGCCTGCTTGCGTGCAGGTCACACTCGGTCCAGCCAGTCAGGTGGTACTGAGTCTCAGTACCACCTGACTGGCTGAACCACGTGACACGCATGCACGCAGCTGCCCGCCCTTTCGTTAACATGGACTGTCACTCTATTCTGGACTGAACACCCACCGGGAAGGGAATCAAAGCCACGGTGCACCCTCTGGCAGTGGCACCCCACTGCTGACAAGATGGCTCCACGCACAGGCACAGCCGTGATCCTAACGTGGCCTGGAGGGACCTCCTGCTGAGTCTGTACACAGTCCCTGCTGACTCTGCACACAGCCCTACTGCGGACAGAGGCCAGTAAATGTAGAATAAATAATTGCTGTGTGCTCATACACACTCGGTTTGCTGGGAGTTTTATTGCAGTGAATTCTGATGCACTCATACACACCACACATTGCATTGCTGGGAGTTTTATTGCAGTGGATTCTGATGCACTCATACACACCGCACATTGCATTGCTGGGAGTTTTATTGCTGTGGATTCTGATACGATGACACACACCACACATTGCATTGCTGGGAGTTTTATTGCAGTGGATTCTGATGCACTCATACACACCGCACATTGCATTGCTGGGAGTTTTATTGCTGTGGATTCTGATACGCTGACACACACCACACATTGCATTGCTGTGAATTTTATTGCTGTGAATTCTGACGCACTCATACACACCGCACATTGCATTGCTGGGAGTTTTATTGCTGTGGATTCTGTGATACACACTGCATATTACTGGGAGTTTTATTGCCCTGGAGCTCTGGGATACGCTCATACACACTGCACATTACTGTGAGTTTTATTGCTGTGCAGTTCTGTGATATGCTCATACACACTGCACATTTCTGTGGGTTTTATTGCTTTGTAGCTCTGATATGCTCATACACAGTGCCTATTTCTGTGGGTTTTATTGCTATGCAGCTCTGTGATACGCTCATATGCAGTGCACGTTTCTGTGGATTGTATTGTTCCACCAATTAGAGCGGCTGTGATCCCGTTTACTTGACATGCGTGGCTGTTCTTTGTAAAAATACTTGAATTTAAACATTTCATAATTTTCTTTATCTCAATAGATACATTTGAAATGGTATACAAAATATACAAGTAGGCACTTGGTATCCACTTTTAATATAAAGAGAGGAAAAGGTGGAGCTTAAAGAGGAAGGGTGGGGATTAACCAGGAAGAGGTGTGCCCTTGACAGGAAGGGGTGGGTCAAATTTAAATTAGGGGGTGCACGAGTTTAGTCAGGCCTAGGGCAGCACAAAACCTAAATACACCACTGCTCCCAGCATGATAAATGAGAAGGGAAGTAATAGCAGTGGTATTTCTCATTTTATACATGACAAATGGACAATGCCACTGCTTTGGAACTAAAAATAAGTAAATAAAAAGGTAGGGGTTTCTCGTCTTTTCTTTTAGATTTTACATGGTCACATTTTGTATCAATGGAAAGGCCAGACTCTGACCTGTCCCTTGACCTTTTGAGGTGTATCGATTAGTGACGTGTGATGCAGGGTTCCAAAGTACCCCCAGTGCACTTCGCTGCAGTGCGGCGATTTAGGCTAGGGTCAGACGAGCGTGATTTCTACGGACTGTACGTCCGTGCACACGGACGTACGTCAGTACGGAAGACACAGTAGTGGCCACAGAGTCCGTTTTTTTCACTGACATATATTTTGACGGATGTAGGAAGGAAAATAAATTAAAAAGCAAAACCATTTTGTCCGTGAAAAATGCTGGACGTATAAATGCAGTCCGTCTGACCACGTTCCATCACTCACACACAAAGCTATGCAGACGTTGCGGACGCAGCGCACTTTGTGCGGCCGTTCTAGGGGTTGTACGTTCTTGCCTGCCTTGCGTCCGTGGGCCGCGGCCGTTGTGTGTCCGCAGTTCAGTGCGGACGTACTTCATGTGTCAGGCTCCAATGGGCTTTCTGTCATGCTATCACGGACGTACTTTTAGGCTAGGGTCAGACGAACGCATTTTCACGTTGTCTGTGAAAAAGTGCGTTCGAACGAATGGACGCATTTTTTCACGGAGTACGCGATAGCGGTCATACGATGCGCATTTTCATTCGTGATTTTGTACGGTTATCAATAAAACACTTTTTGCCTCTGGACGTTATGTTGGCCGGACATTAGCAGTGTCTGACGTCTCCAATTCACGCACACACGCCTCTAGCGGACGCAGCGCACTCTGTACAACCGTACTAGAGGTTTTACGTTCTCGACAAAATGCGTTCGTTTCCCACTTGAGTTGCGCAGCCGGACTTTTGTGCGACCGTACTTCGTACATTGCCCGTCATTGCCTGGCATTTGCTGCTAGTGCGGCCGTGATTAAGTGCGCCTGCACGCGCGTTCGCACTGCCTCAGTCTGACCCTAGCCTTAGGCGCAATCACGGACGTGAACACTATGCTCGTCTGACCCCAGCCTTAGGGTTTTTATGTAACAAGTCATAATAAAGTATTGTACCATCACCTCCACACTTGATGGTGAGTTAGTGCCTGTATCATTGTTCCCTTTATATTGAAAAGTGAAAAATGTTGCTATGTTAGAAATAAATAAATATTTATTTTTATTGTTACATTAAACCTGGTAATGTGTGGTGTCATTGGAAAGGTCATGCTGTAGCTGCTACGGAGTTGGAGATATAGGGTCCAAATGCCCATCAATGCAGACATTCAGGGTTATTCAAAGAGATTCGAAAAGTCACCGCACGTTCGGTGACTTTTCGTTCTCTTCAATTCGGTTCCTTTTGCCGATCCCATTTCGGTGACCCTGCAGTGTATTCAGCAAATAACACAGGGTCCCCGAAATTGCAGGGAAAAGCTACTGCAAACCCGATAAAAATGAACCGCAAAACCCAGCGAATGCACGCCAAAAACCCACAAAAACATCTGGATTAACCTGCCAAAAACCACAGAAAAATCCGAGCAGGAGCCGATCACCCGCAGCGAAGCCGCCGGAAAAAGCCGAGAGACCGCAGACAGAGTGAAGTGAATAAATTAGAAAAACAGTTTGCATGAATGTTTGAAAAGTGAAACACTGTTTGCAAAGAAACTACTGAGCGAAAATGTCTGAAATTTGCATATGATGTCCAGGGAATGATAATAAAGAGGGCTGTTACAGAAAAAATAAGTAAACTTTAAAAAAAAATTGAGAAAAATGCTTAAAATATCCTAAAAAATCTATAAATAAAGAGACTCTTTACTGCAGAATTTTATAATGAACGGTTTATTAGATATTGGATTAAAACGGGAATATTTTTAACATTGAAGCCTATGGGATTCTCCTGAATAAATTTGCCGAATTAAACCACCGAATGGCAGGGCATTTCGGGAACCTTTCACTGCTGGTTTGTGTTCTCTGAATAGCCGAAGCAGTGCTTTTTCATGGGGTTTTCACTGCCCTCGAACAGGCACCGAACAGACACTGTATGTTCAGGCAATTCGCCAGGATTTGGTGAATTGCCAGCTCTCTGGATAGCCGAATGGCCAAGAAAGGTAACCGATCGCTGATTTTCAGCGTTCGGTTACCTTTCTCAAGCAATTCGGATCTCTTTGTATAACCCTGATAGTTATCCTTTCTCTGGGCCTATTCTGTGGCATGGGCCTGGAGCTGCTGCTCCAACAGGCCCTATGTTAATCCGGCCCTGGATATGCTGGCGCTATATAAATGACTGTAACTGTGGATGGTAAGGAGCCCTTTCTAAGACGTCCCTCTTAATTTGCATTCTGGCCACCTCCTACCTTCCTTCTTCCTGTTTTTAGCCAAGAGTTTTCCTTTATTCCTATTCTATCATACCTTTTGGCTTTTACTTAGTGTCTGAGCTAAAGGTTTACAAAAAGTCACATTTGTCACATTATATTTTATTACTCGTGATTAAATTATATTTTAGGTTGCAGGAATGTAGATTATTCAGAAGGATTCACGGCATATTAAACTTTTCTTTTAAGAAGTCAGTGAAGCTTCTCAGCAGTAAATCTCCCCATCATCCGTGATTAAATTATGAAATGCACTTCACTGTCAGTGTTTACCAAATTATTTCCATCTCAGCAATTTTAATTCTATAATACCTTTATCATGGGACTCAGATCTTGAATAGGGATGAGCTGTTTGGTTCGATCAGTTCGGAGTTCGATTCGAACTTTGGCCGTTCGCAAATTCGCAAACTTCCAACTTTTTGGGTGTGTTCGGTTCGAGTTCGCAAAAAAAGAAGATATTTTGAAAAAAGTATAAAAAATGCTTACAAAATACTAAAAAATCTAGAAATAAAGAGACTCTTTACTGCAGAATATTATAAGCAATGGTTTATTAGATATTGAATTAAAAACTAATGTGTAAGTGCAAAGATTCTCACCTCTAAATGACCTGTGTTTTTCAAACGGCATAACAACGGGTGTTTTTAGTCTGGTGTAATGAATTTGATACATTATATGTATGTACGTATGTAGACTATACTGAGGGGGTGGGGTGGTGTCTGCTTCTGAGTGAGAAGTGTTAATTTCCCTCCTAAAACTTCTTCTAATATGCTGCATTTCACCGCTGTGTGCTAATGCTCAGCTCATTTTTACCGCTTTCGCTCATCATGTTTAAACGCGATTTTGAAGCCACATCTTATTAAATGACCGACATGTTAGATATCGTTCTTTCGGGCAGACTCCGCAGATTCATAATATATCATTTTTATATGTATACGTCCTGTCCTGGCTGTATATTATGAAAAAAATGCAATAAAAATTGAATTTTTAATCATCTGCAGTGTGTAAAGTGTTTTTTTTTCACATTTTAGCACATGAGCGTCTGCGGTTATGTTTTCTATAGGGTGCGCTTGTACAAAAATTAGAAATGGGGACTTGTTACATTTTGTGGGGGGAATTACGTGATTTATAGCAAACGCACCCCATAGAAAAAAATCATTAGTGCATCATCGTTCACATTATAATTGCAATGTGAACAATATTGCTGCATTAATAAAAATATGGCCTACCACCCAACTCACTGACGCAACCATCAATCACTCTCACCTTACAGTCCTCTCCTCCTGTTTCCAACCCCAACCCTTCCAGATTGTGAGTTCCTACGGGAATAGGGCCCTCATCTCCTCCTGTACTGTTTGTCAAATGTTGTTCAATATATTGTAACCCTGTCTATACTGTGCTTATTGTACAGCGCTGCGGAATATGCTGGCGCTTTATAAATAAATAATAATAATAATAATAATAAAATATCCCACAGAAATATACATGTTTTTATTTTTTTTTACTTTATACCTGGTCATGTTGGGTATCATTCGAAAGGCCATGCTCAGGCCTTTCGATTGACACCCTCCATGACCCACTAGACGCCTGGAGATATCTGGGTTCAAATGAACCCCCTATCTCCACCAGGGGATTGGCCTGGGCAATATATATATGCATGATGTGAGCTGGCCTGGGCAATATATATATATGCATGATGTGAGCTGGCCTGGGCCTGGGCAATATATATACGCATGATGTGAGCTGGCCTGGGCCTGGGCAATATATATACGCATGATGTGAGCTGGCCTGGGCAATATATATACGCATGATGTGAGCTGGCCTGGGCAATATATATATATACGCATGATGAAAATTTGCAAAGGATAAAGCACGCAAAGTGAAATTTTGATGTGTCTAAAATTGAAACTTACGTGACAACTCTTATTTTTTTTTCCGTTAATTTATATTTGTTCAATACAGTTAATTTTAATTTGTGAAAGGATTTTACCAGGAAGGATACATTGAGATTTCTCTCGTTTTCAAGTATGTCCTGGGTGGTGAGTATGTACCGTTAGGTGTCTTGCCAAGGACACTTACTGGAGAGGTTGCTCGCTGGGATTGAACCCATGACTCCACAGGCTGTCTCCATGCAGAGCGGTGACATTACCTCTACTCAATTTGTTTAATAGAGTTAATTTAAAATGGTTTAATACAGTTTATTTATATTTATTTTACCTTTACTATTGGTGCTTTTCAAACTTTATTCTTAAATAAAAAGAAATTTAGCAGTTTCATGTTGTGTCATTTTTTTTTGTGGGGGGTTCAAGTAGCTGGTCTTGCCTAAGGCGCAAAATAGTCTAGCACCGGCCCTGACCGCATGGTCCACCCCTGCACTCTTCCACAACACCACAGAGGGGTTACTGTATGATGGCACTTGCTGGCCTGGCACCAAAGGCACAATATTTGGCTGCACTGCCACTGACACCTGTATCAGATTCATATCCTCAGATGGGTTACTGTGTGACGGCACTGTTGCCGACGCTAAAGGCCCAATTTTAAAGCACCTATTGTTACTTTCATCCAAAGCCTGCATAAGTTTCACAATAATTTAGCCAAAAAATCACTAAACTTTTTCTGCGTGTCCGAAAATGTCTCCTCTTTTCATACAGACTGCCGCCCCAAGCAGTTGTTTATGGATAGATTAAAGGAAAAGCATTTACCTAGCCGAATCTACCTAGGCACGATATTTGAAGGAATTTTTCGTTTTTATTTTTAACCCTTATTTCATGGAAAACTCACTGTCCCTAATCTTGAATTACTTTTCAAGGCCTTTCTTCATTAGCCAGCGGTACCTGTACCTACTGCTACTGCGTCCCTCACCCTAGTTGTGCTTTTGCCTATCCCTTTCAATTCAGTGTCAGTACTGACCCCTTTTGGGTTAAGGAACTAGATATTCAAATAGTAATCTTTACACTATCAGGGTTATCCAAAGAGATCCGAATTGCTTGAGAAATGTAACCGAAAGCTGAAAATCAGCGTTCGGTTACCTTTCCTGGCCATTCGGCTATCCAGAGAGCAGGCAATTCGCCAAATCCTGGCGAATTGCCTGCACATACGGTGCCTGTTCGGTGCCTGTTCGAGGGCAGTGAAATCCCCATGAAAATGCACTGCTTTGGCTATTCAGAGAACACAAACCAGCAGTGAAAGGTTCCCCTAATGCCCTGCCATTCGGTGGTTTAATTTGGCAAGTTAATTCAGGAGAATCCCATAAACTTCAATGTTAAAAATATTCCCGTTTTAATTCAATATCTAATAAATCGTTCATACTGCAATTCTGCAGTAAAGAGTCTCTTTATTTATAGATTTTTTAGGATACTTTAAGCATTTTTCTGTTCTTTGTTTTTTTAAAAAGTCTGATTTTTTTTTAAGTTTTCTTCTTTTTTCAGTAACAGCCCTTTTTATTATCATTCCCTGGACCTCATATGCAAATTTAAGGCATTTTCGCTCAGTAGTTTCTTTGCAAACAGCTTTTCACTTTCACATTCATACAAACTGTTTTGCTAATTTAAACAAAAACCAGAGTGGTAGGCGCCCCCGCCTGTGCAGCAACCAACTTCCCAAAGCCGGCCAGCAATCACTGGTTTCCCCCAAACCAAAGTGCAAATAGAACAAGGAATATACGTATCTGGCGGCGCGATAACAATCGCTATGGATAGTCTGGATGCTCTAAATGTAGAGCCACAGCACTGGCTCTGAGTGGATCGAGGCAGGAGGGTCCTTTTCTTCTATAAGTATAGAAAGGTGACCCCAACCTTCGTTTGATGGAGCTTAAGGACCAAGCTCTAGGTTGGAACGCCTGTGGACTTGTTGAAGGTCAAGTCCATGGAAACCTTGAACACCAAGACACGCCGGGGACACTTAGAAGAAATGCCCTCAACTCAAACATTAAAGAAGGCACCTCTTATCAGATCAGGATGCTGCAGAGTGCCTGTCAGGTGGCATCATCTGGTGGCAGTGTAATAGATGGGCCATAGGGGCTGGCTGGGCATGCTGGGAGGGGATGGAGGCCAGCAGTATCTCTGGGGTCCCTGCTTCCTGAGTCCACAGCCTCAGGCAGCAATGACAGGCTGTGGACTCAGGAAGCAGGGACCCCAGAGATACTGCTGGCCTCCATCCCCTCCCAGCATGCCCAGCCAGCCCCTATGGCCCATCTATTACACTGCCACCAGATGATGCCACCTGACAGGCACTCTGCAGCATCCTGATCTGATAAGAGGTGCCTTCTTTAATGTTTGAGTTGAGGGCATTTCTTCTAAGTGTCCCCGGCGTGTCTTGGTGTTCAAGGTTTCCATGGACTTGACCTTCAACAAGTCCACAGGCGTTCCAACCTTAAACTCCATCAAACGAAGGTTGGGGTCACCTTTCTATACTTATAGAAGAAAAGGACCCTCCTGCCTCGATCCACTCAGAGCCAGTGCTGTGGCTCTACATTTAGAGCATCCAGACTATCCATAGCGATTGTTATCGCGCCGCCAGATACGTATATTCCTTGTTTTGCTAATTTATTCACCTCCCTCTGTCTGCGGTCTCGGCTTTCTCTCAGCTTTTTCCGGCGGCTTCACTGCGTGTGATCGGCTCCGGCTCGGGTTTTTCCGGCGTCTTTGACGGGTTAATCCAGATGTTTTTGCAGGTTTTCGGCGTGCATTCGCTGGGTTTTGCAGTTAGTTTTCGTCAGGTTTGCGGCAGCCTTTCCCTGCAATTCGGGGCCTTGTGGTGCTTGCTGAATACACCGCAGGGTCACCGAAATGGGATCGGCAACAGGAACCGAATTGAAGAGAACGAAAAGTCAACGAACGTGCGGTGACTTTTCGAATCTCTTTGGATAACCCTGTATATATTTTGCTGCATGAATCCCAAGCTGGAGGTCCAACAACCTATGTATAATAAGTGTGAATAATAAGAGAAGACATGGCAGATGATCCTGGAAATGCTACAAGACAACCCTCTGCTCAATCGATGCAGCCATTTATTTTTTTATCTTCCAAGTCTTTTATTTTGCAATCGAAAAAGTCACAAACTGACCGGCAAAATAGGCCTCGCAGGGTCATGTAGACATCGAAAATACAACAAGCCTGGGGGGGGGTTTCTCGTAGGTAGTCCTCAATATCTCAAATAGCGGCGGAGAGTGAATCCCCATAGAGAAGCAATGCTTTGGCTATTCAGAGAACAAAAACCAGCAGTGAAAGGTTCCCAAAATGCCCTGTCATTTGGTGGTTTAATGCGGCAGATTTATTCAGGCGAATCCCATAGGCTTCAATGTTAAAAATATTCCCGTTTAATGCAATATCTAATAAACCGTTGATTATAATATTCTGCAGTAAAAAGTCTCTTTATTTATAGATTTTTTTACTTTACTTATTTTTTCTGTAACCAGTGGCGTCGCTACGTGGGGGCGGGGGGTGCGGCCCATGTGGCAGATTAGACCTGTATTTCTATATATATAAGGGTCTGCCTGTATATATGTGTCTATCTGCCGGTTCATACATATCTCCTCTCCTCCATATAGAGTTATATTCATATTTGTGTCTGACCATTTGGTAAATGTATCCCTGGGTTCAAAGCTGAAATGTAATCAAAATGTTTAGCTTTCTCCCTTGGGGGGAGGATATAACACGTAGCTGTAAAAAGGGAATTTCTTTGTACACTAACATAGAAAATCACACCTTGGCAGCCAGGTCGGCCCCAAGAGAGTTGGACCCAATCTTCAAAGACAGGAAGCACATCCTTGATCTCTAAGGGGGGTCTGGAGGGAAGAGGGACGCCTTTAGGCAATTAAAGATTAACGACGAAGTGCACTGAGCATGCTCCGGAGATGGGCATTCTGGAAATTGTAGGCAAAGGCTCTGCCAGCTAGGAGGCTGGACTTAGAAAAAGGCAGCCCTATATATATTCTGAATCAAGCATGGCTCAGGGCTGATCACTTGGGATTCCTTCTAAAGAGGACTGATTTGTCCATGCTCTATCTCCAGATCCCAGGAGGCACCGATGCCAGTTACTGATTATTCCGTCGTAAGTAAGGCTCTGTGATTAACACCTTTTTCTTTATATTTTGCTGTGTATTGTATAAGTAATTGATTTATTCTAGTTATGATTTTTTTATGTAACCAAGCACTGTGATTCTTCTATCATAAATAAACAGAAAAATATTTAAGTTTTGATTCTGGCTGATGAAATCCACGCTAACTAAGAGATTGGGAGTATTGCTATTTGCCTTAAGCTCGGTTATATATAAGAAATTGTGTGTTGCGGTCGTCAGGAAACGGCAGGGAATTGTGGGATCCGTAGTCACTGTCCGAGCCTAGGATATTGCGGCTGCTAAGCCCTGCGTCTCCTGTTGCGACACGCGTAGTGTCCGTGAGGACTGGTGGCAGCGTTACTAATAGTATAAGAAAGTGAGCTCCAGGATTGTGAGAGACGTAGTTATTATGCGCTTCAGGAGAAGATTTGTATTGCGTTGCAATCCTGGGATCAGTATATCACGCTCTACGCATCTGTTGTGAGAGAAAGTGTGGCCGGGACGGGTAGAGAAGTGCGTGTAATTGTCTGGGTCTAGGATAGACAGATAGTGCGCGGCTTAACCCGGCGTCTTTGCGCAGCAGCGCGCGTAGTGGGTCGTGACAGCCCGCACCAGGTGTCACCCGCCCTAAGGGTGACACCAAAGCGCGGCGTGCAGAGGAGGGGCGGTGGCCCCAAGCATCCAGTTGGGGAGCACCCAAGCGCTCCCCCCGAGAAGATCCTGCCGGCGGCCGCGTGCTTTTTTCTCTTATGTGCGGCCGCTAGCATGAATATCTGCTGTTCGTCTGGTGTTCTATACACCAGCCAGCCGCGAGATTGCGGCTGGTTGGTGTATAGAACACCAGACGAGCGGCAGATATTCATGCTGGTGGCCGCACATAAGAGAAAAAAAGCACGCGGCCGCCGACAGGATCTTCTCAGGGGAGCAGACAGGCACCCTCCTGGTGTACCAGACAGGAGGTGAGAGCTGGGGGGCAAATATACCCATATGAGCTGGGGGGCAAATATATCCATATGAGCTGGGGGGCAAATATATCCATATGAGCTGGGGGGCAAATATATCCATATGAGCTGGGACAAATATACCCATATGAGCTGGGGCAAATATACCCATATTAGCTGGGGGGAAAATATACCCATATGAGCTGGGGGGCAAATATATCCATATGAGCTGGGGGCAAATATACCCATGTGTGAGCTGGTCTGGGGCAATATATCCATGTGTGAGCAGGTCTGGGGCAATATATTCCACGTGTGAGCTGGACTGGGGCAATATATTCCATGTGTGAGCTGGTCTGGGGCAATATATTCCACATGTGAGCTGGTCTGGGGCAATATATTCCACGTGTGAGCTGGTCTGGGGCAATATATTCCATGTGTGAGCTGGGGCAATATATCCATATGTGAGCTCGGGCACTATATATCCATATGTGAGCTGGGGCAATATATATCCATGGGTGAGCTGCTGGGGGCAATATATAATTGTGAGCTGGGCAATATATCCAGAGCTGCTGGGGGCAATATATATCCATGTGTGCCTTCACTTTCGCTGCCTTCGAACAGACACCGTACTTGCTGGCAGTTGGCCAAAATTTGTGTGTGAGCATATGATAGAGCTCCACAGCAATAAACCTCACAGTAATGTGCGCTGTATGTATGAGCATTCAGTGTTATTTGGGAGTACTGATTTATGAGTAAGAGTAGTTAAAAAAAGAAACCGCAAAACTCGGGGGGGGGGGGTGACACCATGAGTTACTGCACCGGGTGACACCAACCCTAGTGACGCCACTGTCTGTAACAGCCCTTTTTAGTATCATTCATTGGACCTCATATGTAAATTTCAGATATTTTCGGTCAGTAGTTTCTTTGCAAACAGCGTTTCACTTTTCAAACATTCAAGCAAACAGTTTTTTTCATTTATTTACTCCATTCGTCTACGGTGTCGGGTTTTTCCGGCGGCTGCACTGCATGTGATTGGCTCCTGCTTGGGTTTTTCTGGCGTTTTCGGCGGTTTAATCCAGATGTTTTTGTGGGTTCCGGTGTGCGTTCGCACTCGTTGTGCAGTGAGTTTTCGGCGGGTTTGCAGAGACTTTTCCCTGCTTTTCGGCAGCCCTGTGGTGCTTGCTGAATATACTACAGGGTGGCAAAAATGGGATCGCCAAATCGTACCGAATTGAAGAGAACGAAAAGTCACCGAACGTGCGGTGACTTTTTGATTCTCTTTGAATAACCCTGCAAGTATCTACTGAGCCACATAGGGTTAACTTTACCAACAAGTGGGAAAAAGTCTGGAAAAGGCTTTAGCAGTGTATTCATATACCAGGGGTTAACATCAGCGTGGTCATATAAATGTTCTGAGTTGGCAACAGAGAGAGTTTTCATACAGGCTGGTTTGGCAACACACAAGGTTCTCATACACTCCGAGTTGGCAACAGCACAGATCAATGGGTTATCTGAATCCGCGTTATGCAGGATTGATATACACTCTGAGTCAGCATTGGGTAAGATCAGCATGCACTCTGAGTCTGCTCTGGGCATAACATACATACAGGCTTGGTCAGAAAGAGAATGGTCAGGAAGGCAGTCCGAGTCAGTAACAATCAGGGTCCTCATACAATCCCGGTCAATAACAGAGCAATAGAATCAAGAGAATAAGTGAATCGAATACGAATACACCAGGCGATGCGGGAACTAACTCCATGTCAGTGCAATGAGCTGACTCGCGCGCCCTGCATTTAAGGCCGGCGTCTCCGCGTCATCATGCCGCGCCCCCCCTCCAGGCACACAAACGGCCAGAACTCCTGGCAACCGGCCAGTCAGCGATGCCACTGGGTGCTCAGGACCCCCCTGAAGTCCTACAGGTGCCGAGGATGTGTCACTTCCTCCTGAAAGTGTGTCTCCTGTATAAAGACTACAGAGGCTTTCTGAGATCGAAAATCTCGTAGGACATGTGAGCGTTTCTCCAGAACGTTTAGACCATTTGCATTAATAGAAACGACAACTAAGTCTGCAGGTTGCATCGGTGTGCGGTGTTCAGACAGCATAGCGAAGTTCTCCTAAGGGAAGAGGAAGGTTGGTAGGGAACAGGAAACAAAGGGAAACTATATACAAATCACAAAAGAGGCGTCAAGCGACGGGTGTGATAGTGACTCTGCCGAAAACCGTAGGACGTCGATCACACTCCAAAAAGTCGCTAACCTCGGCGGGGTACGTGGGTGGGCCCCAGACGGGTCCGGCTAGCAGTGAAGGAGAGAGTAAAACAAAACAGTGTGGAGCACAGCAGTGAATCAAATGGCAGATAAATAAAACCGTATCGGCTAAATAGAAATATGTGAGCCCGAAAGGTCAATATTAGCATCACAAATGAACCTGACCGGGACAGGCCAAGGTAGAGGCCAAGTCTCGTATTTAAGGCCCCGAGGGTAGGCCCAGTGCATTGCAAGTCACTCAAGAGTGGGAAGTCAACATATTGTCCCGTGAGAAGCGAGAACGATCCCAGCCGGCCGGGCAAATCCAGAGGGCCTGAAGATCACCAGTCAGGGAGGTCAGGAGAAAAAGCGAACGAGAGCGAGCCAGAGAAAACAGTCAGCATCCACCAATAGTCACACAAGGGCTGAGTGATCTGATCAAAAATAGGAGAAAAAAGTGGGCCTTCCCCCAAGGCTGCCAACCTGCAATCAAAATGCGGTGGCCAGCATCGGCAGGCCATGCACCAGCCCGGTGTTCGAGAACAACAGAGCTGTACGTGGAGATCCAGCCTGGAAAAGTAGCTCAATGAAGGTGGAACAGGGTGCAGTCCCCCGCATCAGGGTGCGTAAACTCAGATACTCCTTTACATCTGAGAGCCGGTGCGCCATCCTGATTGCCTACGACAGCTCCTCCCTGGATGAGGTGGAAGAGGAGCCTGACAAGTGCCACGCGCTGCCTGGTTATATAGAGCGAGTGGGTCCGGCCAAGGAAACTGAAATGGAGGCAGTTGGAGATCAGCTAACAAGACCTCAACATCTTCAGGCGACTGCAGAATATACGGGCCCCGGTCAGAGAGAATCGTCAATCCCGTCGGGGTGTGCCAGCGGTACCGAAGCTTCTGAACACGCAGAAGCAAGGTGAGGGGTTTCAAGGCCCGGCCATAAGCCAGAGTAGCTGGCGACAAGTCTGGGACCAGTTGGAGCTCAGCCCCTTCATAAGAAAATTGTGTAGCCTCTCGAACTTTACGTAAGATGTCTTCCTTGAGGCTGAAATCATAGAAGCAACATACTACATCTCTCTCGGCGTGCTCCCAGGTGGGCCCCGCGGTCTGATTGTTCTATGTGCCTGGACAAAATCAATGGCCGAGGAGTCAGGTCTATCTAGCAATGAATTAAAAATGGAGGAAAAGATACCCATAAGATGTTCCATAGATGTCTCGGTTTCAGGCAATCCACGTAGCCTAAGATTGCTGCGGCGTCCCCTGTTATCTAAGTCAGCCAGATGGAGGGCCATGTTACGTAGTTGAGTGGAGTGTACCTGAAGAACAGATGCTGTCTCTTCGTGGGCCAGCCTCAATGTGTCAGACCCCTGTTCCAAGGTGTCCACGTGGTGGGAGAGGCCCTGGATGTCCTGATGGACATTCTGCAGTTCCGCCGTGATGGAGGAGCGCAGTTCAGCGTTGGCCTCCTTGAGGTCCGTTTTGGTGGGCAAGTCTTAGAGCAGGGGAAGCCAGACCGCCAGATCGATCGAGGCAGCCGCTTCAGTGCCTGTCGGAGAGGCTAGGGAAGGATCCGGCTCCGATCGTGGCCTCGTGTCATCCGCCATCTTGTCTGGCGGCCGAGGCGGGAGATCTGTGGGCCCGACCAAAAAGCGGCGGAGAGATGGCGTGTCTGTCGCCCGGTCAGTACCCTGGGTCTTCTGGGTGCCGGGGGTCTTGTTACCTTTCCGGATCGCCGGTCAGGGTGTGCAGGAGAGCCGTTAGGAGCCGGAGTCTGAGCACAGCTCCACACTCACGCAGTCATTCCGGATGGCGCCCAAGCCATGCTCCCCCGAATTATCCAATATCTATTAAGCCATTTATTCTTTTAATCTGCAGCAAAAAGTCTCTTTTATTTATTTATTTAAGATTTTTTAGGATTTTTTCACCAAAGTTTTCCCCCCGATTTTTGTTAAATAACGTTTTTTCTTTACTTCCACTTCGGGGTTCCCATGGTAAATGCTGAATTCACCGTAGAGTCGGGGACTTTGATTCCCCAAAGTGCGGGGAGCGAGAGAGCACCAAAATGTCGGTGACGTTTCGGTGCTCTGAATAACCCCTTTAGTAGTAGAAACGGTAAACTGAATAAAGGTTTCTCCTTAGATTTATACCATACATAGGGTCTCTTGCGAGTGTTTTTATTAATTCATCTTAAATTTTCTTGTAAGAGTTCGGTGCTCCCTCGTTCCCCACACTTCGGGAAACAAATTCCCTGACCCTGCGGTGAATTCTCGCAGGGTCCCTGAAGTGCATGGAAAATCCACTGACCGCATACGAAAATCCGCCGCATCGAACAGAAATACTGCCAAAATAACACAGCACACATCCGAAAAAAGTCGACAATCCGCCAAGCACAGCGCCGACCAGCCGCCAGAAAAAGCCAACAAGCCAATGAACAGGGTAAAAGAAAAAAACGATTGAAAGTTGCAAATTTGAAATTAAAAAACTACTGGATGAAAATGTTTGGAATTAACATATAAGGTCCTATGAATAATAATAAAATGGTCTGTTACATTAAAAAAAGTTATTGGGAAAAAAAATTTGTGCGAAAAAAATCCCGATAAATGCCTAAAGAATCCTAAGAAAAAGGAAAGAGACTTTTGCTGCAAATTAAAAGAATAAACAGTTTAATAGGGATTGAATAAAACCAGAACATTTTTAACATTGAAACCTATGGGATTTGCCTGATTAAACCTGCCGAATGAAACCACTGAACATAAGGGCATTTTACTGAAATTTCACTGCTGTTCGGTGTTCTCTGAATAAATAAACCGTTACTTCTCTATGGGGATTTTACTGATGCCGAACAGTACTGTATTTTGCTGGCAATTCACCAAAATTTCGTGAACTGCCTGTTTTCTCAATAGCCAAATGGCCACGGAATTGCACCGTACGGGGAAATACACAGTTTGGTTCAATTTCGAGGCCAGATAGTCTATTAACTTATTTTGAGCAGCAAGTTAAAACCATCACGTGGAGGACAGTTAAGAAATGAACAGGCCTGCACTTCTGAATACTGTAGGAACTCTAGACTGTGATACCCTTTTTATAGTTTTTTTATGTTTATTTAGGTTGCAACAACACAGTACAGAGCCAAAAGAGCGGATGCAATATGCAAACAATGCTGCTTTCTTTTTCTTGCAAAGAATACATCTCTGTCTATATCTGTACTATTGTGTTGAGGTCCATGTAAAGACACAGCTCTATATCTCACCAGGAATATATTGTATATCTTATTAAAGTAACACACAAAACACCATGACCACTTCAATCAAACAAAGACGTTTTTCATATCAGGACCCTGATATTTGTTTAAAAATATATACATTTGTACTCTGGTTTCTGTGTATGTCTAACTGCCAAGTGGATGAGTCAATATTAGACAAATTTAGGGCAGCAGGTTACCATATTATTCCGTACAATATCTACAGGTAGCGCGGTCAGTGTCCAGATGTTACACTCCCACCATCTTATTATCTGCAGGCACTTATCTAAATTGTAACAAGAAAAAAAGATGTCATCTGTGCTCGTTTCTATACAATTCCATGTGCAACAAAACACAGTTAGAGGTCTTAGTTTGCTCGAATGGCCATTGAAGCGTAAGCTCACTCGCCCCATCAAGGCACCTCTTTGTATAGTGAGTACCTAACCAATGTAACCAAAAACCGCTCCTCTGAGCATCTGCATGAAATGGGTTGTTACTCCTGGTTGTTGCAGCTGCTCTGGTGACTATGGGCGCGACGCCATTTTTCCAGTTTGTATATTATGTTGTAACACCAGTTAAGTCATTTTTGCTGCTGTTCCTTTTTCCATGTTTTTGTTTTCAACCCCAATTGGGAAGTGCTTGGTGCGTATTTAAATAAAACCCACCATTTTTCTGCCTCTTTGCTGAAAAGTAGCAAGACAGCTGCAGCTGCTCAGAGGAGCGGTTTTTGGTTACATTGGTTAAGTACTCACTCTACAAAGAGGTGCCTTGATGGGGCGATTGAGCTTATGCTTCAATGGCCATTTGAGCAAACTAAAACCTCTAACTGTGTTTTGTTGCACATGGAATTGTATAGAAACAAGCGCAGATTACATCTTTTTTTCTTGTTATGTTTTATACATGAACTGGGTTGTTACTCCTGGTTGTTGCAGCTGCTCTGTGAGTATGGGCGCAACACCATTTTTTCTGTATGTACTTCTATAAATTGATACATTAGTTATGCGCACATCAGACAGGGTCTATATAAATAACTATATTAATAGAGTGGGTGCTATATTTGCTTGGCAGATCAGTTAAAACAGGGAACCTTCTGGTCAACATATGAACCCCCATTTGAAAGATACTCCATATTTTGGGTATCAGGATACAAGAAGGACAGGAGCCTAATATGTAGAAGCCTGTCATGTCCGGGCAAGAAAGCCCGGTGCTGCTGCAAGAAGTCCTGTACCACAGCATCCTGAGGTTCAGCGGCATCTTCCTCCTACATTGGTTATATATATTTTGGGCTTTTCCTCTTGCCAGCTCACAGCTATCCAGTCCAACCCCCCATCCCAGTTTCTCCAGCTCCTTTTTCATCCACTGAATTCCAATAAGGACTAATTAGTTCCCTATGTAAGAGAACCAGACCACACCTCAATGCTTCAGTATTGTGTAGTTTTCCAAAAAGCTAATGGTAGGTATAGATAAAAATGTATTTTAATTGGTATAATTAAAAGCAGTGGGTAAGTAAACTTCAACCTTCAGGTTTGCAGTAAAAAGTGGTGAGCTCAGTTAGCGCTTAGTATCATGCTCATTCAGAGCCTCTTCAGCAGACAAAAACAGAAACAGAAAATATATATATAGACAAACAGACATACAAGGTATCTTGTCTAGTTGGATACAAAAAGTGTAAAGCAGCAAAAAACCTTTATGGCCCTAAAGAGAAGAAAACTCCTATTGATGAGTAGGAAACGGGCCTTCAAGGGTCCGTATGAGATAGGAAAGGTTGGAAGGGTACTTGGTGTTGAATTAACTTCCAATTTCGGTTCAATAGAGCCAAGATTATGACAACAAACAAAAGCTGTCACCTTGCTCCCTACCATATGGGCTACTTTTCCTGACGAAGCCGGTATTAACAACCGGTGAACCGCATTGAATCACGACCTTTATGCCGCTAACCTGGGCATCTCTCTCCAGAATGCCCAGTAAATTCCAAAAGCTTTCATGTTGATAGCATGACCACTTTTGTTTTCATAATCTCGGCTCTATTCTGCTAAACCAGAGCATGGAGGTTTAGCGCTGCCCCAAGGTTTCCATCTTCTATGATATACTTAACTTTTTGGTACTTGCAGTATACCCTTAGACACACTTCCAACCTTTCCTATCTCATACGGACCCTTGAAGGCCCGTTTTTTACACATCAAAAGGAGGTTTCTTGTCTTTAGGACCATAAGGTTTTTTTTTGCTCCTTTACATTTTGTGTATCCAACTTGCCGAGATACCTTTTTGTCTATTTATATTTTTTCTCTTTCTGTTTTTGTCTGCTGAAGAGGCTCTGAATGAGCATGATACTAAGCTCTAACTGAACTCACCACTTTTTATAGAAAACCTGAAGGTTGCTGTTTACTTATCCACTGCTTTTAATTATACCTATTAAAAGTAAATTTTTATCCATACCTATCATTCTCTTTTTGTACCATTTGTATTTGGGTTACCCCCACTTTTGACTGTGTAGGTATCAATGTATTGATACTTTGCTTTCTTTTTTTATCTTGAGCCAATTTGAGATTCCATTTGTTTCTTGTGTGGTTTTCCACCTGTCTGTATGCACCTTTCTGCTTTACCTTAATTGCTTCCAGCAACCCCGGTGACTTACTTCCACGGTCAGCAACCCCAGTGACCTGCTTCCACGGCCAGCAACCCCAGTGACCTGCTTCCACGGCCAGCAACCCCAGTGACCTGCTTCCACGGCCAGCAACCCCGGTGACCTGCTTTCACGGTCAGCAACCCCAGTGATCTGCTTCCACGGTCAGCAACCCCAGTGACCTGCTTCCACGGCCAGCAACCCCAGTGACCTGCTTTCACGGTCAGCAACCCCAGTGACCTGCTTC
The DNA here is from genome assembly GCA_009667805.1 of Leptobrachium leishanense. Classification (NCBI taxonomy): domain Eukaryota; kingdom Metazoa; phylum Chordata; class Amphibia; order Anura; family Megophryidae; genus Leptobrachium; species Leptobrachium leishanense. The sequence goes on along the minus strand of RXON01000089.1, from coordinate 42,068 downwards.
CACGGTCAGCAACCCCGGTGACCTGCTTCCACGGTCAGCAACCCCGGTGACCTGCTTCCACGGTCAGCAACCCCGGTGACCTGCTTCCACGGTCAGCAACCCCAGTGACCTGCTTCCACGGTCAGCAACCCTAGTGACCTTCTTCCAAGCCGAGCAACCCCCGTTCCACCCTCCAATGTTTATACTCCTATGCACCAGCCTCGCCTCTGTCTCTCCTGTGCTCCAGCCTCACCTCTGTCTCTCCTGTGCCCCAGCCTCTCCTCTGTGTCTCCTGTTGCTCAGTCTCATCTCTGTCTCTTCTCTGCCCATCCTAGCCTCTGTCGCTCCTGTGCCCCAGCCTCTCCTCTGTCTCTCCTGTGCCCCAGTCTCGCCTCTGTCTCTTCTCTGCCCATTCTTACCTCTGTCACTCCTGTGCCCCTAGCCTTGCTCTTTCCCTGATCCCTTATATTCTGTTACTGCCTTGCCTGTTCTTTGGTTGCCCTTCATTCAATAAATTCATGTCTACCAGTAAAATCTGGTCTTCTCATGTATTTGCTGCACTCTGGGCTCAAACCCCCCTGTGAAACATGACAAAACCGAACCTGAGTGAGTTAAGCACTGGAATCAGGTTGGAATAAAATGACACACAACCCACCTTACCACTGGCCATCATGTCCACGATATAGTTTCCATTAAAAACAGTACTGATGAGAGCAAATCCAGAGGCCTAGTCATAAAGCAGGCTACCGTATAATAAGGCAGGCAGCAATGTGGAATAATCCAGTAACACAGTAATCCGCAGTACAAAGAGAAGGCAGTGAAGATTCAAGGTCACAAGGAAAGGTCAGTATACAAAAAATAAATAGGCAAATCACAGCACAGCGTGAATATACACAGCAATAATGGAGCAAATCTCATCCATGTCGTCATACCGTCAAAGGGAATTGCCAAATCCATATGACAACCATGAGTCATCCTGGAGTCATGGCGGAAAAGTCATCTAATAGGCCTTGCGCATGTGTGATTCATTCTTCTAGGGATTCTGGTGACACTATGGAGAACTCGAGAATACCACACGGTGGCTTCATGGTGAAAGGCCACAGTAAGGAAAGGCCTGACTTGATGTTTGATTCCATTGCATCATCTCTGGAATAACATAAAATGAAAAGCTGTGCACAGTAGAAACAGGAGTCGCACGGGGAACTAGTATCTTTTAAATGCTGTTTTACTTCTTTTTACTGCACTTAATGTAATAGCAATTTAATGTTTTTATGAAATAAATAAAATTGTTCCGGGATGGTTCTCACATGTATAATGACCCACATTGGAAGTTAACTCATCACAAAGTACTATCAAAGCAACATAATATTCATTTGAATTGAGTCTTTAGATATTCAGGATGGCCGTGTTTCCATGATGCTACATCTAATAGTTTCATTACAATTTCATATAATGGGTCTCAATTTCATTATAACCTGAGTATATTACATTTATTTAAAATAAAAATATTTTGTGGAAAGATGTTTTAGCTGAAAAAAATATGTTTTGGGATGAAGATTTCCAGCCTGGATGTGAGCGAGTAAAGACAGTATTTCCAGCTATTGTTACACTACCAATCTCATTATACTTGCTCGCTGACTATTGCCGCAATTGGATCTTATTTCCAGCTATCTACCCTTTTTTTTTTTGCTGATTTCTTCTCTTCCACATAGGATGTTTGTATCATCCTGACAAAGCCACCCTTTTCCTCCATTTAACAGGAGGTGAAACGCGTTGATGATGTAATAAGATGGTGGTGTGTGCTCTTTATAACCGCTGACCATCTAAAATTCCTTTGAATCCAATTTTGTTCAAACGCTGGCATCAGGTTTATTCTTTATTGAATTGCATGTCTACACTTCCCCTCCTGAACATCTTTTTCTTGGGGGGCTCATTCCTCAGCACTGTGGAAGCTAGGGGGCGCTATACCCCTGCACACCACATAAACTCAAGCAGAGACAGAAAGAGATATTTTGAGGCAAGCTCCTGATACTTTCTGACTTGTGTGGACTTTTCTCAATAACTTGTATCAAGCACACCCCATAGTGTGATTTGTGTTCTTTCCTATCTCCCCAGACCCTCAAAGGTCCGGTTTCCACTTTGGTAGTTAACCACTATCCATTACTATGGGGGTGCAGCTTGGAACAAATATGAGCTGTTTGTATACCTCGCCTTACGTAATAACCTGGTCGCCAATTTATGTGTTCTATATGTTTTTTTGTGTACACTCGCCACTTTGCAACATACTTTCTGTAAGTTTTCATTCTTCTCATTAAAAGTTATGTTTTATTAGGGCTCGCCACTACTGATTGTCGAACCTCTGGATAAGGCTGGCGGCACACTAGCAAACATTTTGCGTCCATTTGACGGTACTGTTTGACGTCCGTCCTAGCTTTAAAAAGGAGTCAACGAAACCCACCACACGAAGCACCTGCGCACTTTTTCACAGACGGGCAACGCATATAGCTACGGACGCGAAAACAACATCGACGTGAAAAAGCTAAATGGACGGAGAAACAATACCGCCATGTATTTTCCTAGGGTGTAGAGACATCAGACGTTACGGACGCACTTTACGCAGTACTCACAATATCTCCCGTGAAAAAATGCGCCCATAACGGACGCAGTACAGTATGCTCGTAGGCCCCGTTCACACCTAAAGCTTTAAAGCGCGTTCCTGTGAGCTTTAAAACGCATGAACGGGGAAATCCCATGCTTTCCTATGGGACCCGTTCACACATGGGCGTTTTAAAGCACGCAGGAACGCGCTGTAACACGTCCGACGCACAAAGAAGTACGGGAGCTTCTTTGGTGCATATAGCAGCGCGTTCGTGGCCATAGACATAGCCGCGAATGCGCTGCAATACGTGTTCGCTCATTTTTCGCGCATATAAAAAGACGCCTAGGTGTGAACCCAGCCTAAGGGTTACCCCTTTTGTGCGTTGGCGATTATCTACGCAACATTTTGTCCAGCACTCTCCTTTGTATATCTAATCTTGCGAAAGTTCCCAGTTATCAGCTATGGAACTTATAAATTGTGGAATATTTGTTAATGTTCAGATAGGTAAACCCAGCCATAATCTGGGACAAGAACTATGGAGTACAGCGATGACAAAGGAGTATGGATTTGTAGTATCCCCAATACCATAAAAAAGTTACCCAATGCAATATTGAAATTTATCCACCATCCACCAAATTATCTTAGTTTACAAGTTGTTCTTATCTTTTTTTTATCTATGATTTGGGATAGTCATAACAAACCGCACTCTTTAATGTTTCTATGAAACAACAGGTTGTGGGTGATTTTGTTTCCTTTTCCATCTTCTTGTTTTTGAAGAAGTGTAAAAGTTCTTAAAAGCTTTGCTTAACTGATTCACTTCCAAGTGTTTTTGCATAAAACCACTGGAAAACCACATTCCTTTAAAGACTGTCAGGGTAATTCAAAGAGAATCGAAAAGTCACCGCACGTTCGGTGACTTTTCGTTCTCTTCAATTCGGTTCGTTTTGCCGATCCCATTTCGGCATCCCTGCGGTGTATTCAGCAAACACCACAGGGTCCCCTAATTGCAGGGAAAGGCCGTCGCAAACCAAACGAAAGCTAACTGCAAAACCCGGCGAATGCACGCCGAAAACCCGCGAAAACATCTGGATTAACCACGGCGAAAATGCCGGAGAAACCCGAGCAGGAGCCGATCAACGCAACGAAGCCGCCGGAAAAAGCCGACACCGCAGACGAGTGAAGTGAATAAATTAGGAAAACAGTTTGCTTGAATGTTTGAAAAGTGAAACGCTGTTTGCAAAGAAACTACTGAGCGAAAATGTCTGAAATTTACATATGAGGTCCAGGGAATGATAATAAAAAGGGCTGTTACAGAAACAATAAGTAAACTTGAAAAAAATAAAAATCGGACTTTTTAAAAAACAAAATAAAAAAAAGGCTTAAAATATCCTAAAAAAATCTATAAATAAAGAGACTCTTTACTGCAGAATTCTATAATGAACGGTTTATTAGATATTGAACTAAAACGGGAATATTTTTAACATTGAAGCCTATGGGATTTGCTTGAATAAATTTGCCGCATGAAATCACCGAATGGCAGGGCATTTCGGGAACCTTTCACTGCTGGTTTGTGCTCTCTGAATAGCCGAAGCAGTGCTTCTCTATGGGGCTTTCACTTCCCTCGAACAGGCACCGAACAGGCACCGTATGTGCAGGCAATTCGCCAGGATGCTGTGTGGTCATTTTCTGTACCTACTGTAACAATTCAACGTTCTTGAACCCAGGACTTACTTGAAAACTAGAGAAATCTCCATGTATCCTTCCTGGTAAAATACTTTATAAATAAATAAATAAATACATACATTTTAGAAGCCGTAAGCTTATGTGACAGACAGGGGCTCCTTCTGTTACCCAAAAAGTGGTACTGCATGTATAATAATACAATTGAACCTCTGTGTTTCGGTGAAAGAAGAAAAGAACTCCACGCTGTTGAAACAATTCAGCATATTGACAGACATGTCCGACGTGCTGAAAATTTGGGGATCCATTCTGCAGCATATTTGCAAACTAATTTCGTTTGCAATATACAAAATTCCTCTGCACTGCTCCAGAATACGACCACATCGAGTTAACTCAATATTGGGCAGGAGCTTTTGTTGATCAAGTATACTCAATCATGTTAGTGAAGGGGTTAGATAGATACACTTGAGTTAAAATGGGGGGGAGGATAGAAGGGTTAAACTATAACCTGTTTTAACCTGAGAGTGAATTAAATTTATTTAATACAGTAACGGACGCACTCGTTGTTGGTTCAGAAGTGATAAGCTGCATAATGCATTCAGAATCATTGGTTAGTTGGAAATTAACTACTTGATTCCAGACCATTTGTCTGGAAAGCAGAACAGCAAGCACTGAAAGTCACTTTGGAACCCATGTTGAAGGAAGGAGGAAGAAGGACACTCAGGTCAAAGTGACCATTCAATTTTAAATGGATAATGTGCCAAGACTGTCCCTTTAAATTTCCGCTCAGGAACAAAGCACATTTAGAACCACAGAATGCTTAAATACCGTCTTAAATTAAAGAAATGTAAATTGTTATAGTGGGCCTTTGAGCAGTTCATATGCATAGAGGATCCACTGTCCATTAGTATAGTGGTTCCCAACCTTGGTCCTCAAGTACCCCTAACAAGTCAGGTTTCCATATATCTGAAGCACAGCACAGGTGATATGATTTGCTGCTCAGTGATTGCAGGATTTGGTCTGCTTTTCTCCAAGGTAATCCTTAAAATCTGGCATGTTAGGGGTACTTGAGGACCGCGGTTAGGAAGCACTCCATTAGTGACTGCAGTCCTCTGAGATTTATGGAGGAGTGGAAGATTGATGGTTTCTTTACTAATCAGCAAACTGTGGGGACCTACAAAATAAGGCTGAAAGCAAGTGTCAGCACCCTTGGCTCTCCATATGGTTTGGAACTATATTCCCCATGGGACTCAGCTAAGGAAATGAGATGTTAAGCATCATGGGAGATGTAGTTCCAAAACATTTGTAGGGGGTTCAGGTTGCTGATTCTTGGCTTAAAAGAGACACTCTAGTCATCACAAATAATTTAATTAGATTAATGGTCAGGGCAGCGGCGTAGCGTGGGTTATCAGTGCCCGGGGCAAGGCAAGAATTGTGCACCCCCCACCAACCTGTGGACACGGTAGCACACCCCGATTCCCTTCTACCAGTAGAGTATTGACCCCCCTTACCCCACAAGCACGTTTTGTATATTCACAAAATACTGACAGAATAAAAAAATTAAACAGACAGGCCCCCACGCTACACCACTGCTACCAGTCACCCTGTCCCAGTATACCCTAGCATAGTTCCACTCTCACACTATACCCAGTCACTCTCTCCCAGTAACCCCAGTCACTCTCTCCCAGTACCCCAGTCACCCCCTCCCAGTACCCCCAGTCACCCCCTCCCAGTACCCCAGTCACTCTCTCCAAGCTACCCCCAGTCACTCTCTCCCTCAAGTACCCCAGTCACTCTCTCCCAGTACCCCCAGTCACTCTCTCCCAGTACCCCCAGTCACTCTCTCCTTCTCGCTCTCAGTACCCCAACTTTCTCCCTGTACCCCCAGTCACTCTCTCTCTCCCAGTACCCCAGACATTCTTTCTATCCCAGTACCCCAGCCACTCTCTCCCAGTACCCCCAGTCACTCTTTCTCTCTCCAAGTACCCCCACTTTCTCCCAGTACCTCCATTCAATCTCTCTTTATCCAAGTACCCCCAGTCACCCTCTCCCTGTACCTCCATTACCCCCTCACTGTGTGTTGGTTACGCTGCTCTAGTGTCACCTACCTGCATGGAGTTGCTGGTGCTCCAGGGGGGAGCTGTCCAGGGGGCTTAGTGGAGACCGGATTTTAAATGTGCTGCAGGGCAGGCACATCCCTCCTTCCTTCCTGTTCAGCAGCTGCAGGGCTGCCATCGGTGGAGGGCTGGCACAGGGCTTCAAGGGGGGGCTGACAAGCGTGGTACAGGGTGTTCCGTTGGATAATGCTGCGCTGCTTCACGTGACTCATGTCAGTGTTAAGGAGTCATGACAGGACCAGAATTTTCTGTCCTGGTCCTCCTTTCTGGATGCAGAGTACTAAGTCACCACCGGCACCGCAAAACTGGTGGCTGCCCATGCAAGGGCCACTCACGGACACCAGTGTCCATGAGCAGACACCTTGCTGATCCCTGCCGGAAAATATTAGTGGTTCAAAGTTCGTTTGAAATTTTGCACCCCTTAAGTTAAATTGCGCCCGGGGCGACTGCCCCCGAGGCCCCCCCACGCTACGCCACTGGGTCAGGGTGAGCTGTGTGCCCCCTTTCCCCAGATTGGGATGTGACATAGCCTTCCAATGCTGAGGGCTTCTCACCTCTCCCGTCAGATCATGCTGGACAGCCTTCCAGGGTTATGATAGAACTACACTGCACCACCATACTACATAGGAAGGAACTGAGAGCTGATCAGCCAATGTTTCTCAATTAATTTGCTCAGCACCTCACAATAGCATCTTCTTATTCTTGAAGCAAACGCTGTCAGACTGGAACTGATCTAAGATTTTAGCCCACTTTATGCTAATGTAGCAGCAGCTTTTATCTACGATTTCATTTTGATTTTTGCTATAATCCTTTGTTGACGAGTTATAATCCTCATGCAAATAATTGGAATTCTAGGACAAGATTTTCCAGAACCAGAATGTATTGACATTCATTAGCACAAATAAATACACTCATTTTGTTGGCATCTTTCAGGGAGCATGAACAATGGAGCACAATGCAGTATTTTCTTCACTGAATATAGAGCACATAAATGGCCTTTGTTTCAAGACCTAGATAGGAATATAAGAAAATGATGACATTAGGGGAGAAAAAATACTAATGGAATAATCCTGCCCTCTAGTGTCAAGAACTAACTATAACATGCTAAATAACTTCCAAACTGTAACAGAAAGAGCTTATTTCTGCAGTTTTTGAGAAAGGATACATTGAGATTTCTCTCATTGTCAAGTATGTCCTGGGTGGCGAGTATGTACCGTTAGGTGTCTTGCCCAAGGACACTTACTGGAGAGGTTGTTCGCTGGGATCAAACCCATGACTCCACAGGCTCTCTCCATGCAGAGCAGTGATGCTACCTCTACTCCAGCCAGCCGGTACATGGTCAGGGTTGGATTAACACAGGGGCTATAGGAGCAGCAGTTCCAGGCTCATACCCTATAATAGGCCCAGAGAAAGGATAACTATCAAGGTTATTCAAAGAGCTCCGAATTGTGGCCGAAAGGTAACCGAACAGTGAAATTCAGCGTACGGTTACCTTTCCTGGCCAGTCGGCTATACAGAGAGCAGGCAATTCGCCAAATGTTGGCGAATTGCTTGCACATACGGTGCCTGTTCGGTGGCAGTGAATCCCCATAGAGTAGCACTGCTTCGTCTATTCAGAGAACAAAAACCAGCAGAGAAAAGTTGCCGAAATTCCCTGCCATTCGGTGGCTTCATTCGACAGGTTTATTCAGGCGAATCCCATAGGCTTCAATGTTAAAAATATTCCCGTTTTAATACAATAAACGGTTTATTATAATATTCTGCAGTAAAAAGTCTCTTTAATTTGTAGATTTTTTATGATCTTTTAAGCATTTTTTGGGATTTTTTTTCCCAAAACATTTTTGCAATTTGTTTTAAAAAAAATTCTAAACATTTTTTTTCTGCAACAGCCCTTTTTATTACACCGATATGCAAGGTTTTGTTGTTTTGAAATCAATAGGTGTATCTGAATGGTTTTCTTGCGCAGATTCCGAAAATTACCTTCAAAATTCCGTATCACGTCAAGTTTTTTCACAAATGACGGAAATGTGAAAATTTAAAAAAACGTTTCATGAATGGTCTTTGTGCGGGGATTTCAAGGTGATTGGAATATTGCTCGGCCAACAAGCAGGCTACACCAAATTTCCTTGCTTTTTGTGTGAATGGGACTCCAGTGCAAGGACGGAACATTGGGTTCGGCAGCAGTGGCCAGTCATAAGTACATTCGCACCTGGCGAAAAAAACATTGTTTCACTTCCACTGGTTGATCCCTCGAAAATACTGTTGCCACCTTTACACATCAAACTTGGCTTAATGAAGCAATTCGTGACAGCTTTAAGCAGGGACAGTAAATGCTTTCAGTATCTTGGTGGTAAGTTTCCATCAATCACGTCTGAAAAAATTAAAGCTGGCATTTTCATAGGCGCTCAAATACGAAAATTAATGGCAGACAACATATTCGAGGAAACCATGAGTGAGTGCGAATTGCGAGCATAGACTGCATTCAGAATGTGGTACACAACTTTTTGGGGAACACGAAGGCTTCAAATTACACCACTTTAGTCGAGGATATGCAGAAATCCTATGAACTGCTCGGTTGCAACATGTGCGTCAAAGTTCACTTTCTCCATGCTCATCTAAATTACTTTCCTAACAATCTTGGTGATTTTTTGGAAGAACATGGCGAGCGCTTCCATCAGGATATTAAAGTGATGGGAAAAGAGATACCAAGGAAAGTGGACTGTACATATGATGGCCGACTATTGTTGGATGTTGAACAGAGACTGTACGGACGCACCGAAGACAATCCAAAAAGAGGAAGTTTGAAGGGGAGCCCAGTGGTGAATGTTAGGTATGTTTGCTTTTGAATATGTATTTATGTTTATCTATTCCTTAAACAATCATTCCGCCCCTCCAGAGAACATTTTCACAGGTTACAAACGTTGCCATATAGCAATGTCGTTAAAAAATAACGTTTTTTTAAATTTTCACATTTCCATCATTTGTGAAAAAACCTGACATGATACGGAATTTGGAATGTCATTTTTGGAATCTGCACAAAAAATCCATTCAGATACACCTATTCATTTAAAAACAACAGAAAAAGGTTGAAAAATTGCAGATCAGTGTTATCATTCATTGGATCTTATATGTAAATTTCAGACATTTTCGCTCAGTAGTTTCTTTGCAAACAGCGTTTCACTATTCAAACATTTAAGCGTACTGGGTTTTTTTCTTCACTCCATTCGTCTGCGGTGTCGGGTTTTTCCGTCGGCTGCTCTACGCTCTGATCGGCTCCTGCTCGGGTTTTTCCGGCGTGTTCGGCGGGGTTAATTCAGATTTTTTTGCGGGTTTCGGTGTACATTCGCCTGGGTTTTGCAGTGAGTGTTCGGCAGGTTTTCGGCGGCTTTTCCCTGCACTACTACGACCCTGTGGTGCTTGCTGAATACACCGCAGGGTCACCGAAATGGGATCGCCGAATCAAGGAGAACAAAAAGTCACCGAACGTGCGATGACTTTTCGATTCTCTTTGAATAACCCTGAATGTCTGTATTGATGGGCATTTGGACCCTTGTATCTTCAACTCCATAGCAGCTACAGGGTCGTGGGAGGTATCACTGATAAGGCCAGTGCATAATCTTTCTAATGATACCAGATATGTCCAGGTTTTATGTAACACGGAAAATAAAAAATAAATATTATTTTTTTTTATTATTTTTCTTTCTAACACAACAATATTGTTCACTTTTTAATTATAAAGTGAACAATAATGCTGCACTAACTAACCATTTCATTTCTCATGTAACCAACAAGTGTGGAAGCGATGGCACAATCCGTTATTATGCATTGTTCCATGAAAAACCTAAACCGCAGCACTGCAGTGAAGAGTACTGGGGGGAAAACTTTGGAACCTCCCTACGTCTCTAATATTTACACCGCACATGCTCAAGTGAGGTGTCATTGGAAAGGTCTGAGTCTGGCCTTTGGCATTGATACCAAACTTGACCATGTAACATCTAAAACAAGAAAAAAAAAAAAATTTACTTATTTTTCATTACAAAGCAATAGAATTGTCCATTTGTCACAAATACACTATATGGCCGAAAGTATTCGCTCACCCATCCATATGCGAGTCAAGGCAGGTGAGCGAATACTTTTGGCAATATAGTGTATAATGAGCAATACCACTGCTATTACTCACCTTCTCATTTCCCACATTGGGAGCAAGATCAATATTTTATACATAGTCATATTATTCATAAAACGCCATCCTACAGAACACAAGTGAAAATTTTCTTAGTTTTTCAGTTTTGGTTAGAATTGTGTATTTTCTCAGAAACATGCAGTAATAGGTTCCCATTTCAATCCTTTTAACAAGAATTCCCTATAGAATATATATCCACAAAGGTTTGGATGATAAAATGTGAAAAAAATTATTTTACACTCTGTAAATGAAATCTGAATGAAAATTTCCTAACACAGTATCTTCCTGGTTAGATTATACCCATATCTGCACTATTAACCCTTTCACTGCTGAGCCATTTCACCGCTGTGTGATGAACTCATTTTTACCACTTTTGCTCATAATGTTTAAACGCGATTTGAAGCCATGTTTTATTATACAACCAAAACATATTATATATCGTTCTTTCCGGCAGACTCAGAAGATTCATAATATATCATTATTATATGTATACGTTATGACCTGCTTGTATATTATAAAAAAAATGCAATAAAATTAGAATTTTTAATCATCTACAACGTGTAAAGTGATTTTTTTCACATTTTATCATGCAAGTTTTTGCGTTTATATTTTCTATGGGGTGCGCTTGTTAAAAAAAATTGAAATGGGGACTGTTACATTTTTTTGGGGGGAATTACGTGATTTTTAGCAAACGCACCCCATGGAAAAAACGTGGGGCGGCCCTTAAAAGACGCGTCTGACTTCCTAGAAGTCAGAACGCCGCAGGACCCTCGAGGAGAGAGGTGAGTATTAGGGATGAGCCGTACACCTCCTGAGTTCGGTTCGGATCCGAACCCGAACTTTCCAAATGTTCGAATCCGAATCCGAACCCGAACTCGAACTCAATACAAGTCAATGGGGTTGAAAATTCGGTTTTTAGAGTGCCCTCCAAGAGGGCATATATGCTAGATATTTGCCATAAAATGTGTATGGGGGTCCAGGTAGTGCCCTGGGGGACAGGAAACAAGGACAAAAAGTAAAAAAAAAAAACGTTTTTAAAGGGACAGTGAGTTTTCCATGAAATAAGGGTTAAAAATAAAAACGAAAAATTCCTTCAAATATCGTGCCTAGGAGGTCCCCATAACCTGCCCGTGAAGTGGCGGATTTCTAGGATGTATAGAAACACTTAAAAACAAAAAAATTATGTTTCAAATGATGGTAAATGCTTTTCCTTTAATCTATCCATAAACAACTGCTTGGAGCAGCAGTCTGTATGAAAAGAGGAGACATTTTAGGAGTCGGACACGCAGAACAGGTTTAGTGATTTTTTGGGCTAAATTATTGTGAAACTTATGCAGGCTTTAGATGAAAGTAACAATAGGTGCTTTAAGGCTGGGGTCAGACTAGCGCACTTTTAACGTGTGTTTAGGCGCACTTAATCACGGCCGCACTAGCAGCAAATGACACGCAATGACGGCCAATATACGAAGTCCGGCCGCATGAAAGTCCGGCCGCGCAACGCAAGTGGAAAATGAACGCATTTTTTCGAGAACGCTGAACCGCTAGTACTGACGTACAGAGTGCGCTGCGTCCGCATAGCGGCGTGTGTACGTGATTAGGAGACGTCAGACGCTGCTCATGTCCAGCCAACATAACGTCCAGACAACCAAAGTTTCCTTTGGAAAAAAAAAACCACACAACATGAAACTGCTAAATTTCTTTTTACTTAAGAATAAAGTTTGAAAAGCACCAATAGTAAACGTAAAATAAATATAAATAAACTGTATTAAACCATTTTAAATTAACTGTATTGAACAAACTTAAATTAACGAAAAAAATAAATGAAAATTGTCACGTAAGTTTCAATTTCAGACACATCAAAATTTCACTTTGAGTGCCTTATCCTTTGCAAATTTTCATCATGCGTTTATATATATATTGCCCAGGCCAGCTCACATCATGCGTATATATATTGCCCAGGCCAATCCCCTGGTGGAGATAGGGGGTTCATTTGAACCCGATATCTCCAGGCATCTAGTGGGTCATGGAGGGTGTCAATCGAAAGGCCTGAGCATGGCCTTTCGAATGATACCCAACATGACCAGGTATAAATTAAAAAAAAGAAAATAAAAACATGTATTTTTTTTTGTGTGATATTTTTATTAATGCAGCAATATTGTTCACATTGCAATTATAATGTGAACGAGGATGCACTAATGATTTTTTTCTATGGGGTGCGTTTGCTATAAATCACGTAATTCCCCCCACAAGATGTAACAAGTCCCCATTTCTAATTTTTGTACAAGCGCACCCCATAGAAAACTTAACCGCAAATGCTCATGTGCTAAAATGTGAAAAAACAACACTTTACACACTGCAGATGATTAAAAATTCAATTTTTATTGCATTTTTTTCATAATATACAGCCAGGACAGGACGTATACATATAAAAATGATATATTATGAATCTGCGGAGTCTGCCGGAAAGGACGATATCTAACATGTCGGTCATTTAACAAAATGTGGCTTCAAAATCGCGTTTAAACATGATGAGCGAAAGCGGTAAAAATGAGCTGAGCACACAGCGGTGAAATAGAGCATATTAGAAGTTTTAGGAGGGAAATTAACACTTCTCAAATCTCAATCAGAAGCAGACACCACCCCACCCCCTCAGTATAGTCTACAATGTATCAAATTGATTAGACGAGACTAAAAACACCTGTTATGACATTTGAAAAACACAGGTCATTCAGAGCTGAGAATCTTTGCACGTACACATTAGTTTTTAATTTAATATCTAATAAACCGTTGCTTATAATATTCTGCAGTAAAGAGTCTCTTTATTTCTAGATTTTTTAGTATTTTTTTAAGCATTTTCTATACTTTTTTCAAAATTTCTTTTTTTTGCGAACTCGAACCGAACACACCCAAAAAGTTTGAAGTTCGCGAACTGTCGAACAACCAAAGTTCGGTTCGAACTCCAAACCGAACAGCTCATCCCTAGTGAGTATTTCTCTGGGCTCCTGCCGAGCGGATGATGTGTGGGGAACGTCCTCCGCATATAGTGGGAGTCAATGAGGATGTTCCCCACATGCCCTCCGCAGCCAAGGGGTTAAATAACCTAAAATATGTTTTCATTTCACTAAATTCCAAAAAAAGCATACCAGAATCTTCAGCTCCAGGCCCAGAGAGATCCTAATCCGGCACTGGTTATCAGTCAGATATTGTAAAATCTGAATTTATTGTACTATTGTTCTCCTATAATGTGCAGATCTTGTCCTGTGAGCCATTTATTTCTCTATTTGTTGATGGGATTTTCTGGGATTTTCTCTTGTGACCTGTACTGGAGGGAGGTTCGATAGAAATATGTGTGCACTCAGTGTTTTAAAAGTCATACACTATATTGACAAAAGTATTCGCTCACCTGCCTTGACTCGCATATGAACTTAAGTGACATCCCTTTCCTAATCCATAGGGTTCACTATGACGTCGGTCCACCCTTTGCAGCTATAACAGCTTCTGGGAAGCATAGGAGTGTGTTTATGGGAATTTTTGACCATTCTTCCAGAAGCGCATTTGTGAGGTCACACACTGATGTTGGACGAGAAGGCCTGGCTCTCTGTCTCCGCTCTAATTCATCCCAAAGGTGTTCTATCAGGTTGAGGTCAGGACTCTGTGCAGGCCAGTCAAGTTCATCCACACCAGACTCTGTCATCCATGTCTTTATGGACCTTGCTTTGTGCACTGGTGCACAGTCATGTTGGAAGAGGAAGGGGCCAGCTCCAAACTGTTCCCACAAAGTTAGGAGCATGGAATTGTCCAAAATGTCTTGGTATGCTGAAGCATTCAGAGTTCCTTTCACTGGAACTAAGGAGCCAAGCCCAGCTCCTGAAAAACAACCCCACACCATAATCCCCCCTCCACCAAACTTTACACTTGACACAATGCAGTCAGACAAGTACCGTTCTCCTGGCAACCACCAAACCCAGACTCGTACATCAGATTGCCAGATGGAGAAGCGCGATTCATCACTCCAAAGAACGCGTCTCTACTGCTCTAGAGTCCAGTGGCAGCGTGCTTTACACCACTGCATCCGACGCTTTGCATTGCACTTGGTGATGTATGGCTTGGATGCAGCTGCTCGGCCATGGAAACCCATTCCATGAAGCTCTCTGCGCACTGTTATTGAGCTAATCTGAAGGCCACATGATGTTTGGAGGTCTGTAGCGATTGACTCTGCAGAAAGTTGGCGACCTCTTCGCACTATGCGCCTCAGCATCAGCTGACCCCACTCCGTCAGTTTACGTGGCCTACCACTTCATGGCTGAGTTGCTATCGTTCCCAAACACTTCCACGTTCTTATAATACATCTGATAGTTAACTGTGGAATATTTCGGAGTGAGGAAATTTCACGACTGGATTTGTTGCACAGGTGGCATCCTATCACAGTTTCACGCTGGAATTCACTGAGCTCCTGAAAGCGACCCATTCTTTCACAAATGTTTGTAAAATCAGTCTGCATGCCTAGGTGCTTGATTTTATATACCTGTGGCCATGGAAGTGATTGGAACACCTGATTCTGATTATTTTGATGGGTGAGCGAATACTTTTGGCAATATAGTGTATATTGAGGGGGAATGTGTCTGGACGCTGGGTGAGAGCAGCCGCCATTCTGCTGTGCTCTAGGCCGTAAAACCGGTAATCGGTTGATAGAGGCTGTTCTACTGTCTTAATTTAGGTGCACTTTCCTCACGTCCTTTGCTGAGCACTCCAGACTCGATTGTTCTGCCCTGCAGCAGTGGCCGTGGTGTGGAGCAGAGTTTTGAATTCCTATCTTCTCGGCTTGCTGAGGGTGGCAGCCATCTTGCGTCCTGTACCTGATTTCCCTGCTGCCTGGTCCCTACTCAGGAGCAACCCTCCTTACCTGTATGGGGAAAAAATCACGTACACCAGTTGAGGAGGTGCTGCTGCCTTGGGGCTCCAACCTGTTCTGAATCATCTGATGAAACCACCTGGCCCCCGTCTCTGGAGACGAGTGTTGGAGATGCTGAGATGAAGAGCCGAGCTCCGCCGCTCACTGTGACTGACCTCCAAAAAGGTGATGGAGGATTTCTGAGGCTTGTGGCACAATGACTTGCGAGAGATGCACTTAGCTGTGGAATCCTTGCAGTCCCAGATCACCGAAGTGAATACTTGATCTCAGGAAACGGTGGCAGCGCTGCCTACTTCGGATGCCAGAGTAGCTGAACTGAAGTCACAGGTTAGCCATCTTGGCTCTGCGTTGTTGGCCCTGGAGACCCGACACCAAAACAGGAATATCAACTTACGGGGGATCCCGGAGGCTGTGAGTGCGGGGGCCTCCTCAGCTATCTTAAAGGCCTAGAGGCTCCCCTCGTTTTGAATGATGTGCCCTTGCTGGAATCCCTTATTTTTTCAGTCATGCCTATCAGGAAGTTGACCACAGCAACCGCAAAGGCTTCCTGTGATGTTATTATGGTTACCAGGGATGTGGCTACCCACGCCCATATACTCGCTGCAACTGCTACCTCTTATAAGATCACCTATGCATCTGCCTGTCACCCTCTACGGGGATTTTCTGTTTCTGGCGTTGGCGGGCCGTAGATGTTTCCAGCATGTCACCGCTCTGCTCTGTGACCACAGGATCCGCTACCGCTGGGGGATCTCAGGTTCCCTTGCAGTGACCCATGATGGCAAGACCAACTCGGCGGTGACCATGGAAGAGGCTCAGGCTGTACTGGCCACTTTGGGACTTGTGGCTGTTCCACGGGGCCCTCCTGGACTGCTCATAGAGCCTGGATGAATGACTACACCTCTCATCTTCTTTTCTCTTTTCGTTTTCCTTTCATTTTAGTTCTAACTGATTTACCTTTCGTTTGCCTTCTCCTTTATTTACCTACCCCTCAGGGGAATTGGCTACATGCTGGGCTGCTGTAGTCCCAGGGTGTCCCCCACCTTTTTTACTATGGCTTTGCCAACTCACCTTGGTCCTGGGTCTCCCGGCCATATGGCCCCTTCCACGGCCTTCGATTGTCTGCCTGGCAGAGTGAGCCAGGAATACCAGGTCATTATTGATGGTTCTCCACTTTTTCTCCCCACCCCCTTTTATGGGTGTTTTTGTGATTTTTGTTTTTGTCCAAACACACCCCTGGATAGATTCCTTGTGGACTCGTTACCTGCAATTACTGCCTGAATTTTTTATTTCCCCCTCCCTTTTACTTTTTTCTTCCGCACTGTCTGCATTGTTATTTGCTGGTCCTGCGTGACTTTTCATTGCATTTTGTGATATTTTGCTTATGTCTGAAACTTGAAAATAAAGACTATAACAACAATTTTAAAAAAAGTCATATTGTCAGCCTTTGCCATGTCGGACTGCTTCATGTGTAAAGCTGCATTACCCTACATCACTCTTCGAGATGATGTCTGGGCAAAAAGGCAATACCAAGAGAGAGAGGTTCAGCGGTTGGTGTAATGGAGGAAATTGAGTTTCGCCGATATACCCACTTGGGATACAGAGGTCTGCAATATGCACATTTACACATCCATATGAATAGGTGTATTTTTACAGTTAATGTTTAAGTGAATGAAAACGTGACAACTCACCTCCCCAACGTTTAGAGAGCTGGTGGATCAGGTAGAGAGAATCTGGGCAGTAAGATTGCAGTGGGCAGTTTGGTGTCAGACGAGCCCTCTACATGCGCCCTTACTGACATGCCTCCCGGAGTCCATCACAGCCTTGTGACACTGCAACGGAGCCAGCCACGCGCTGTTGTGTGCCCACGAATTGTGTGCGCATCAGTGGCCGAGCTATGTCCGTGCAGCAAGTCTCCCCGTGAAAGCGCTAGGACGCACATTGACAGGGCTGCAAAGGGCGATCAGCGAGGTGGCCAGACAGGCGTCAGATGGGTGACGAGTGGAAGTAATCTCCACTCTCACGGACGTTCCTTCCGCTCTTACTACCGCTCCTCTGACCCCAGCCAAAAGAAAATGCTGATCCTCACTGTAACAGATAGGTAGAAGTTTACCAATACCTGGTTTTACTTGCTGCTTCATGTCCTCTAATCCGGTCATGCGTCATTTGGAGGAAGCAGTGAGTGAGTCTGCTGCCACCGGGTCTCAGGCCCAACAGTTTAAATAATCAACAGGTTCTGGCATTTTAGGAGAGTACCTTAAAATCTACACAAAAGAGATATATTTCTTGTCTTCACCTCTGAATAGGCTCCCCCTCGAGTTTTTTTCTTTTCCTCACCTGTTCCCATGAAATCTCTCACTTTTACTATTTTTGGTGTTGTATGGATAGAAGACTGATACCTAAGGACAGGTGACTGTTTTATGGTAAACCACATATTGAGATAGCTGGATGCATTGCCACTTGGTCCAGTTATCACGTAGGCACTTCTTGGGCGTGATGGCCAACTGCATGCCTAGGCCGCTTTGGCCATTGGATGAAGAGGAATTGAACGGTAACAAGTAAAGATTTTTTTAATATAAATTATGTTAGGATGAATATTAAAATTATTATATTAATTGTGAGTTCCTACGGGAATAGGGCCTCATCTCCTACTGTACTGTTTGTCAAATGTTGTTCAATGTATTGTATTGTAACCCTGTCTATACTGTGCCTATTGTACAGCGCTGCGGAATATGCTGGCGCTTTATCCCTGTCTATACTGTGCCTATTGTACAGCGCTGCGGAATTTGCTGGCGCTTTATAAATTATAATAAAATAATAATAAAGAATAATAATTGTATATTATCATTTTAATATATATGTTATACTTATTTTTGAGTTTTAGGAAGGAGCTCTGTGATACACTCAGACACTGCACATTACTGTGAGTTTTATTGCTGTGAAGCTGTGATACGCTCATACACACTGCACATTACTGTGAGATTTACTGCTGTGGAGCTCTGAGAGATATATATAATGCACTTTACACTAAAAATGGGTTGGACTGCAGCGGTCACAGTGGACCGGAGAATAAAAAAAACAATGGTACACTGATTTTCCGCTGTCGACAATATGGTCCTTGAGGGGTCCAAGAACAAAAAAGGAAAAAATGTTTTTACTTAGGATGCAGTGTGGGACCCTTCATGGTTTCCTGCACCTGGGCCCGAGGTTTCTAGTTAAGTCTCTACTTACATGTGGTTTGTTTTTCTCTCATATGCTTAGTTAACTGCTTGACGCCGCGGGGCAAACTATGCCGTCCCCACAGTGGGTGGTACTCCACACCGCAGGTGGCATAGCACGCCCTGCTGGCATCTATGGGCCAGTTGGCGTGCGTCACATGCTGTCCCCCTGCATCGAATGCTGTGCGACACTGCAGCAGCCGGGGAGCAGGGCGTACTAGTACAAGGCTAGAATTAACAATCCGATTCGTATGGTCTCCTGGGAATACAATCAAGTGATACTCAAGTGTCAAAGATGTCTATAAAATGGGGGTTCTTGCACAATTGTTTCTGGGCTCAAATATATTTATAAGGGATCAGGTTCCGAACCCCCGGCCACATCTCTATATTCTTAAAAAGGAACGCACACAAGGGTGCCGCTTTCAATTCAATATTTTTCACAAATGTTAGCGTATGTTGTTGCTAGAACATGTAATGGTCTCAATTCTCAAACAACAAAAAAAAACTGATAACTTTCCTCTATACTGCCAAATTACACCCCACCCCCACCTTGAATAGAAACACAAGGAATAATCATCTTCTCTAGCTTACTTCCCAAAAAAGGTTCTGAAAGTGTCCCAGCGTATAAGAGGTTTTCCATCTGGGGTAACCAATACACAAAACCTTAGCGTCAAAGTTATTGTGCTGTATAGTTAGCAACCTTGGCCCACCAGGGGTTTTTGAAACTATATCTCTCTTGATGCTCAGCTCCTCATGTGATTGAGGAGGCCTCAAGGAAATTTAGTTCCAAAACATCTGGAAGGCCAAACTTGCTGTCCGCTGTGTGATAAGGCGAGAGGAATGATTTATGATGGCATGTATATTGATATTCCCCCTATGTTTGTAGTAGAGGATTGGGATGTCTAAGCCCAGGAGGGAAACGTGTTTTTTAATTGCTTGCCACAAGGTTGGCCAAGGTCTCAAAAAGTTGTCATTGTTTATTATAATTATCCCAAGTAGTGAGGGGTGTTAGGAATGCATCGGTGCCGATACTCGTACAAATGGCCCAATACACCCGCCCGATAACGGAAGCCAGCGCTGGGCCGGCTTGCCGGTATCCGTGGGGCTGGGGAAGCTGGCCGCGTGAATGAAAAGCACGCGGCCAGCGTTCCCCTCCGGCAGCAGGGATACTCGCCCGTCTGAAGGTCCGGTCGCTCTGTTGTGATGCATTCACGTGCCCGCCAGGCGCATCAGTGACGCTGCCTCTCAGCTGGAGGCAGCGCCGAGATGCGCCCGGCAGCCACGTGATCGCATCACAGCAGTGCGACCAGACCTTCAGACGGGCGAGTATCGCTGCCGCCGGAGGGGAACGCTGGCCGCGTGCTTTTCGTGCATGCAGCCAGCTTCCCCACGTTCGAGCTGGGGGCAATATCCATGAGAGCTGGGGGCATTCTGTGTATATATATACACATATATATACAGTGGCAAGAAAAAGTATGTGAACCCTTTGGGATTACTTGGAGTTTTGCATGAATTGGTCATAAAATGTGCTCTGATCTTCATCTAAGTCACAACAATTTGAAAAACACAGTCTGCTTAAAATAATACAACACAAACATTATATGTTTTCATGTGTTTATTGAACATAACATGTAAACATTCACAGTGCAGGGTGGAAAAAGTATGTGAACCCCTAGCCTAATGACTTCTTCAAGAGTTAATTGGAGCCAGGAGTAAGCCAACCTTGAGTTCAATCAGTGTGATATTATTGGATGTGTTGCTGAAAGCTGTCCTGCCCTTTAAAAAAACACATCATTTTTGGGTTTAATGGTTTCAAGAAGCACTGCCTGATGTGAACCATGCCTCGCAGAAAAGAGCTCTCAGAAGACCTACGATCAAGAATTGTTGACTTGCATGAAGCTGGAAAGGGTTACAAAAGTATCTCCAAAAGCCTTGATGTTCATGTCCACGGTAAGACAGACTGGTCTACAAAAATGGAGAAAGTTCTGCACCGTTGCTACTCTCCCTGGGCATGGTCGTCCTGTAAAGATGACTGCAAGAGCACAGCGCAGAATGCTTAATGAGGTAAAGAAGAATCCTAGAGTGTCAGCTAAAGACTTACAGAAACCTCTGGCACATGCTAACATTTTTGTTGACACATCTACAATAAGGAAAACATTAAACAAGAATGGAGTACATGGGAGGACACCACGGAGGAAGCCATTGCTGTCAAAAAAGAATATTGCAGGACGTTTTAAGTTTGCAAAAGAGCACCTGGATGTTCCACAGCACTACTGGCAAAATATTCTGTGGACAGATGAAACCAAAATTGAGGAAAAAACACACAACACTATGTGTGGAGAAAAAAAAGGCACAGCACACCAACATCAAAACCTCATCCCCACTGGAAAACATTGCGGAGGGAGCATCATGGTTTGGGGCTGCTTTGCTGCCTCAGGGCCTGGACGGATTGTTGTCATTGATGGAAAAATGAATTCCAGAGTTTATCAAGACATTTTGCAGGAAAAAGTAACACCATCTGTCCACCAACTGAAGCTCCGCAGAGGATGGGTGGTGCAACAGGACAATGACCCAAAGCATACAAGTAATTCGACAAAAGAATGGCTTCAACAAAACAAAATACGACTTCTGGAGTGGCCCAGTCAGAGTTCTGACCTCAACCCGATTGAAATGCTGTGGCATGACCTTAAGAGAGCGATTCACACCAGACATCTCAAGAATATTGCTACACTGAAACAGTTTTGTGAAGAGGAGTGGTCCACAATTACTCCAGATCGTTGCGCAGGTCTGATCTGCAACTACAGGAAACGTTTGGTTGAGGTTATTGCTGCCAAAGGAGGGTCAACCAGTTATTAAGTCCAAAGGTTCACATACTTTTTCCACCCTGCACTGTGAATGTTTACATGTTCTGTTCAATAAAAACATGAAAACATATAATGTTTGTGTTGTATTATTTTAAGCAGACTGTGTTTTTCAAATTGTTGTGACTTAGATGAAGATCAGACCACATTTTTGACCAATTTATGCAAAACTCCACGTAATCCCAAAGGGTTCACATACTTTTTCTTGCCACTGTATATACATACATACATATACAATCTCTCGGGGGGGGGATATATACATGTGAGCGGGGGGCATTTTTATAGGAGGTCTGTTCTTCTTGAAAAGCGTTCACAGGACATAAAAGTAATCGGTGAGTACTTGGAAAAAAAAGTATCGGTACTCGGACTTAAAAATGTGGTATCGACGGGGCGTGGCTTGGAACGGGGCGTGGCTTGGACGTCACCTAAGATGGCCGCCTAGCGTCTGAGCTCCGCTACACCCGCGCTGTAACCTGCGAATATCTTCTCCCCCCGGGATTTTAATACTCACCACAGGACGCTGTAAGGGATCCACACCATGCCTGGACCCTCCAAATCGGCGAAAACTAAAGATGCGGCCGTCGCGCCGTTGTTTACCCCGCGCCGGACCACAGCTTCCCAAGATGGCGGCCGCCCGAAATCGCGGCCTACCTCCGCCGGAGGATCAGGAGATGAGGATGGAGGGGAATCGGATGCAGGGGTAAGCCGGGCTGATGCGGTTACTATTATGAGTCAGATGGCCGAAATGAGAACTTTTTTGGCGGGGGAGATGGACCGTAATACAAAGGCCTTACAGGCTGACATCCTGGCCTTGGGACAGCGCACCTCAGATTTGGAGGATCGTACTGATGAACTTATCGGGGCCTATAATTCCCTTATTGACCACTCTAACGCTATGTCCCATAAGGTGGATTACTTAGAGACTCAATTGGAAGATTTGACCAACAGGTCCCGAAGGAATAATTTAAGGATCCGGGGTTTGCCGGAGCGGGCAGAGGATGACCCCTTGGGAGACTTTATCGTCGCCATGCTCAGACCGTTAGCTCCAGAGCTCCCAGACCACGCTTGGGAACTCGACCGTGCCCAC
The DNA here is from genome assembly GCA_009667805.1 of Leptobrachium leishanense. Lineage (NCBI taxonomy): Eukaryota > Metazoa > Chordata > Amphibia > Anura > Megophryidae > Leptobrachium > Leptobrachium leishanense. Next base: position 19,435 of record RXON01000089.1, on the reverse strand, counting down.
AGAGCTCTTCGTGCCCGCAGCGCTACCGACGAACGCCCTCGAGACATTATTATCCGCTTTCTACACTTCTCCACAAAGGAACTTATTCTCAAAAAAACCGTACTAAACCGATATTATACGACGGATCTCCCCTACAGCTTTTTCAGGATATCTCTCCAGACACACTTCGTCGACGCCGTTCATGGAAGCCCGTAGCGGATCTACTTCGTTCGCACAATATCGCGTTTGCATGGGGCCATCCTTTTAAGATCCTGGCATTCCGCAACAAAAGAACATATGTTCTGCTTCCGCATTCGGATCCCATGAAGTTCTTTCGGGCCTTGGATGTCCAGCCCCCAGAGGACTTCGCATCTCCGGAGGGTCCTCCGCCACCGCTCCCGCGTCTCTCCAGGGAATGGAGTACAGTAAACCGTCCTCACCGTTGAACGAAGGTTCCCGATTCTACATGGTTCGTTTACTACCACCGAGACGTGGGTTCCTTGGTATTTCTTTTTATAGCCTCTTCGGTGGTTTGTTGCTGGACTGCTTCTGGTTCTTCTTCTCCTCCGGAATTTTTAGTTCCACGAAAACTACTCCGGCTAGAACGTGTCTCTCCTTGTTTCACGCTATTGAAACACAGTGACCGTCTCTATTTCTACAGCCCATCGATCAGGTCTTCCCGGGGGCCAATTTTTTCCTTGTGGGTGGGGGCTCTTGACTGGGCCTTCTTTGATCTCCATGGCCTGGAGGGTTTGTTCCCTTTTTCCCCACAGGTCCCGGCAGTGGGTAAGTCCGGGCTTTTTGGACTCTGTTTTTCCTTTTTTTTACTTTCCGTTGGTTATGTACATTTTGTTTTCATTGTTTTTTCCCCTTTTTTCACCTTATCCTTCCATCACCAAAGTATTAGGTTCTTGTTGCTGGGTGGGGGTGGTGGGGCATTGGAGGTTCATCGCTCGGGGGATTGTATTGCTGGAGGGGTCTGTGATTGGGTAACGGGCCTGCTGCTCATGGGACGAGGTGACCTGTTGCGCTTCTCATGGCACTGAAACTGACCTCTCTTAATGTTAAGGGCCTCAATTCCCCTACAAAGCGTAGATTACTCTTCCGCACTCTGAAATCTGACAAAATTGATATCGCCTTTCTTCAGGAAACTCACCTGACTAAATCTGCTAAAATTACGTTAACTGATCACGTCTATACACGGGCGTACGTATCTGGTGCCTTGAGCAAGCGCAACGGAGTTGCCATATTGATTCGGAAAACATGTCCATTTCAACTTATATCGCAAAAGATTGATACCGAGGGCCGATTTGTATTGCTTACGGGTACTCTATACTCTATGACCTACCATTTTTTGAATATTTATGCCCCTACTACCCCTCTGTTGACTTCTGGGATTCCATATGCAACTTGGTTTCGGCCCTTCCTCAAGGGGCGGTGATCTTGGAGGTGATATGAATGCTGTAGCGTGCCCAGCAGTGGATCGAGGCGGTCGCCAAGCTTCCACAGTTACGCCAACCTTGGGTAGACAAGATAAGTTATTCGCCCGCTTTTTACGCCAAGTAGGGCTTATTGATGTATGGCGGGTTTTATATCCGAGTGTAAAGGATTATTCCTTTTACTCTGCTCCCCATGGGACTTACTCTCGCATAGATCTGTTTCTGGTTAATGGTTTGGCTATGTCCAATGTAATTCGAGCGGAGATTAACTCCATCTCGTGGTCTGACCACGCCGACATTGCACTTTACCTCCATACCCCGAAGCTGGCGGCCTCTTGGTCTTGGAGGTTGAACTCGTCTCTCCTGCGAGATCCAGAGGTAGTGAGTCAACTACGTACTTTATCGATACAATATTTTCAAGACAACCCGCCAGGTGAGACGTCCCTATCCACGATATGGGCTGCTCATAAAGCGGTTATGAGGGGTCACCTCATTAAAATTGCCACTCATAAAAAACGCACCAAATTACATTCTCTCGTAACCTTACAACAGTCTCTCCGTCGTCTGGAGATGAGCCATAAATCCTCCCCCTCCCCTGAACTTCTCTCTGAACTATTACGCACTCGCTCTTCCCTGAAAAGGTTGTTACTCGATGATGTAGCCAAACAATTACTCTGGTCCCGCCGAATGTTTTTTGAGAAGGCCAATAAACTAGATACTCTACTGGCCCGCTCTCTCAAACCCCGGAGTAAATTCTCCTCTATCTCTGCAGTTAAAACAGTAAAGGATGTATTGGTCAATTCCCCACAGGAGATCTGCGCAGCTTTCACAGCATATTATTCAGACCTATACAACCACTCTCCCCATCATGACCCCGCTGACAAATCCCATTTAGACGCCATTTCCTCCTTTTTAGACTCCCTTTCTTTGCCACAGTTAGAAGACTCCCATATATCGAGCCTTAGTGCTCCTATCTTAGAAGAAGAGGTTAATTGCGCCATTTCTGCCCTGGGAGGTACGAAGGCCCCGGGCCCGGATGGGTTCTCAGGGGGTTACTATAAAGTTTTACGTCCGGAGCTCGTCCCTTTTTTGACGTCGGTTTTTAACGACTGCGCGGAGGGAGGGTCTCTCCACCCTGATTTGCTTGTGGCTAACATTGCCCTTATACCTAAAGAGGGTAGGGACCCAGCGGCAGTTGAGAGCTACCGCCCTATCTCCCTTATCAATTTTGATGCCAAGATTTTTGCTAAGGTCCTAGCGAACCGCCTTAGTCCGCTCCTCCAAGTTCTGGTTCACCCGGACCAGGTCGGTTTCGTCCCTAATCGTCAACTCTTCGATAATACCAGACGTAATGCCGACCTGATCTGGTGGCTATCCTCTCGGGCAACGCCTTCTCTGATCCTGTCGTTAGACGCAGAGAAGGCTTTTGACAGGGTGGAGTGGCCGTTCCTCTTCTCTACCCTCTCTCGCCTAGGCCTCCCGGATTTTTATGTTAATATGGTAAGGGCTCTTTACTCGGGAATGTCTGCGCAGGTTCGTGTCCCGGGCAGTAGCCCCATTCGATTCCCCATCTGTAATGGCACTCGCCAGGGCTGTCCCCTTTCACCTCTTCTTTTTCTCCTCTCTCTTGAGCCCCTATTGGCTGCGATACGAGATCACCCTGAGATCAGGGGGGTTCGGGTCAGAGGAATTCTTTCACTGTCTCTGCTTACGCCGACGACATCCTTCTCACCTTAACGGATCCCATCTCCTCTCTCTCCCATCTCGGACCGGTACTATCCGACTTTGGTGAAATCGCAGGGTTTCGCATCAATTACACTAAATCCTGTGCGATGCCCCTCTACATGTCACACACAGACACCGCCTCGATTGAATCAGGGTTTGGGTTCCGTCTTGCTCCCTCTGAATTGTCATACTTGGGTATTCTATTGACGGCAAATTCAACAGCTCTTTATAGCAAGAACTTTACGACCATGGTTCATCAGATCAAGTGTGATCTGGAGCATTGGTGTGATAAACCCATATCGTGGATAGGACGCATTCATACTCCCACGTATTCTATTTCTGTTCCAGACTCTACCCTTACTACTGACTCAGCGGGACTTAGCCGGGCTACAACAGGCGATCGACTCCTTTATTTGGCAAAATAAGAGACATAGGGTTGCGCGCCGCATTCTATATCGCCCTAAGACCCGTGGAGGGCTGGGGCTCCCTAACCTATACCTTTATTATTGCGCAGCTCAGTTGACTCAGGTGGTGGCCTGGCACTCTTCCGCTTCTACTAGAAGGTGGGTTGCACTAGAAACTGCTTTTATGTTCCCTGACCGCCCTGACCTCTACGTTTGGCTTCCCAGAGCCTCCAGACCCATTTTACGCACGACATGCCCTTCGATTTTGACATCTCTTCGGCTTTTTGACCTAGCTAGGACGAAATTTGAGCTGATGGGGGCTCCCTCTCCCCTCACCCCATTACTCCGTAACAGAGAATTTCCACCGGGCCTCAGATTTTGGGGGTCTAGCGGGAGTGGGGCTTCTGAGGTACCGTGACCTTTATCATAATGGACGACTTATTACTTTTTCAGAGCTCCAGGAGCGTGGTGATCTATCTCCCTCCTCTTTTTTCCGATTCTTACAGATTCAACATTTTGCTACGGCCCAGATGTTAGAGAAGGTCTCAACTGCCCCTCTTTCTGCTCTAGAGCACGTTTTTATGGCTGATGGCCCACTGAAAGGGCTTATATCCCGGTTATACCTACTCCTTAGCTCCAGTCCAGGTCAATGGGGCCCCCTCACATACTGTGATAAGTGGGAGGTCGATTTATGCGATCCTTTGCCGGGTGATGAGTGGGAGGATATATGGGAGCAAACGTCCAGGTCCTCCATATGTGTCACACACCAGGAACAATCTTACAAAACACTACTCCGTTGGTACGTTACCCCGGTTTCCCTTTATCGCATGGGTGTCACATCCAGTGATTTCTGTTGGCGGGACTGTGGGGAAAAAGGCACTTATATTCATATGTGGTGGGACTGCCCGGTGGTACGCCGCTTTTGGTCTCTAGTTCACGCTGAATTCCAGAAAATATTCCACCGACAACTGCCTATGGATCCCTGGGCTTTCCTCCTCTCTCGTCCCTTGTCAGTTCTATCTCGTCCTGAACAACTCTTATTTAATAGACTGGCCCTTGCTGTTCGACGGGCCTTGGCGGCATCGTGGCGCCAGAGTATTCTCCCTTCCTGGTCTGTGGTGACGGCGAAGATTGTAGACGCCTGTTTAATGGACGAGTTAACGGCTAAGGTCAGGGACACCATGAGTTCCTTTTCTAAGACGTGGTCCCTTTGGGAGGAATACTCCTCAGCCCCTAATTGTCATTTAAATTAATTAAATCTGACATTGATCTCACTTATACTCCAGCCTGTTTGCCTAGCCCCTACATGTGATGATGCCCCGGAGGTCCCACCTGGCGACACATCCACTGCAAATGTCTGGAAGGTTTCCCCCTTTTTCTTTTTCCTCTTTGTGTTACTTTATGTTTTTTGATTTGTTTTTGTTTTTATGTGTTTTTTTTTTCTTTTACGGCTTGGGGCTCTCCCCATACTCCGTGAGTTTTTTATTTTCTATACAATTGATAAAACAAGTGTTACTGTACCCATCTGTTGATATGCTATTGGATACATGACGCTTTAAATAAAGAATTTCAAACAAAAAAAAAAAGTGGTATCGGTGCATCCCTAAGGCTAGGGTCAGACGAAATCATTTTTCCCCGCGAACGTGAAAAAGTGCGTCCGAACGCATTGACGTATTTTTTCACGGAATGTGCAAAAACGGTCAGACGACACGCATTTTCGGTTGTGATTTTGTACGGCTCGTCAATAAAACTCTTTTTGCGTCTGGACGTTATGTAGGCTGGACATTAGCAGTGTCCGACATCTCCTAATCACGCAAACACGCCGCTATGCCGCAGCTGCGCACTCAGTACGTCAGTACTAGCGGTTCAGCGTTCTCAGAAAAATGCATTCAAATTCCACTTGCGTTGCACGGCCGGACTTTTGTGCGGCCGTACCTCGTATATTGGCCGTCATTGCCCGTCATCTGCTGCTAGTGCGGCCGTAATTATGTGCGCCAGAACGCACGTTAAAAGTGCACTGGTCTGACCCCAGCCTTAGGGGTGTGTTATTTGTGAAGTGCTGAGACGAGTTAGGTTTTGATTACTGGATTGGAGAACTAAACTCTAAACTACACAAGAGAGACTGTTTATGTGTGTCCTAATTGCCCTAGCCTAGAGGACCGTGCTATGGTGCCCTGAGACTGGGCTGGATCACAGCTGGAATAAAATATAAACCAGGACACAGGGCCAGAACAGAAATCAACCTGCAGTAGAATTACATCTTCAAAAGAAAACCATAATAGCAAGGTATGCCATAACAACTTCCACTTTTAGAAAGGGGGTGGGGGAATCTTATCTTACAACTAATTTTAAAACTTTTACAGAAAGAACCAGATAATTTTATTATTTAAAGCATGAGGTAACGATAAAGAACATGTGAACTGTCTACCCAAAAATTGTTTATTTTATGTGAAGAATAAGGCCCGTGTCAGACGAGCGCAGTGATCACATCCGCGTTGCCGCACATTTTAACTCCCGTTGTAGCATAAAATTATGATCAAGAGACCAGTGGCGTAGCGTGGGGGGGGGTGGCCCCAGGCGCAGTTTTTTTGGGGGCGCCATAGTGGGCCCCTGCCGGTTTCCCTGCCCTGTGATGGTAAGCAGGAACACAAGCAGCCAGCGGCGCACTCTAGAAATGCCGTGGTGGCGCCTGCACCGCCCCCTCACGTGACGTGAGGGGCGGCGCCAGTGCAACGTGCTTAGACTGGGCTGCAGGCGCCACCTACAGAGTGCGCCACTGGCTGCCTGTTAAGAGCACTGTCACTGATGACCATCACAGGGAAACCAGCGGGGGCCCACTATGATGCCCCAAACCGGCCCCCCCTACTGACCCGCGGGCCCTCAGAGCCGGTGAGCAAGGGGGGGGGGGAATATATATCCATGTTTGAGGTGCTGGGGGCAAATATATTCATGTTTGAGCTAGTAGGGCAAATATATATATCCATGTGTGAGCTGCACATTACTGTGGGTTTTATTGCTGTGGAGCTCTGTGATACGCTCATACACTCTGCACATTACATTGTATCACAGTTAAGGGATTCAATGCGCTAATGGTGGAAGGGAATCGGGGCATGCTAACGTGTCCACAGGTTTGGGGGGGGGCGCACAATTCTTGGCTGGCCCCGGGCGCTGCGAACCCACGCTACGCCACTGATAGAGACCCAAATACGAAGTACGTCCGCCCAGAAGTGCCGATGCACAACACACGTGGCACTGGACGCAATTTAGGCAAGAACGTCAAACCGCTATGACGGAAGCACAGAGTGTGCCACATCCACGTAGCTTTGTGTGTGAGTGATGGAATGTAATCAGACGGACTGCATTTTTGATGGACAAAATGGTTTTTCATATCATGTATCAACATTTTACATAATCATTTTATTTCCCATCTACATCAGTTAGACAGTGTGGTGTCTACAGTATCAGTCGTCAGACAGTATGTCAGTTGTGCACGGATGCACAGTGTGCTCAGAATGCGTTCGTCTGACATTAGCCTAAAGTCACAGCTACATGGTATCCTACACAGGCTTAAGCCCCCACCCCCCTTAAATCATTGTATTCACTCATTCCACCCGTAATGTGCAATATCTAGGAGTTAGTAATATTTTTTTATGCAATAGTATGATTTCGGGGGGGGGGGGGTGCTGGTCTGCACAGCCACCGGATATTCAATATTTAATGAATGTGTTTTTCTAAATAAGTCTTTCATCTCAGAATCTGTACTGGAATGGGCAGCTGGGCGACCCAACGTAACCATTTTAGCATAAAAAGGAGAATCCCTCTGGGGGGAAAAAACATTCATGCAGTTACCAAACAACACTTAAAAACTACAAATATACACAAAATAACTGAATACAGAGGTAGGATCACAATACAAAGGTTAGATCCTGCAAGCAATTCCCTCCCTCCCAATTCCACCCCCCCTCCCATTGTTATTATTGTTGAAACACATAAAATAACAATCAATTAATGGAGTTATACATGATTAAAGAGAAATAGAATACATTAGAAAAAGGGAAATGTATTAAAACTTCCCTCATCCCCTATTTTTGCAATGCTAAGTGAACGATGCACAGTCTATTGTTTACATGAGGTGAATAAAAGGAAGTCAAAACTATACCAAAAAGCAGGCCTCTTTATATCTGTGGCACTATTTAAGCATTTTTTTTTTTAAAAACAAGATTCCAAAACGCGAGACTGTAATTTATTTAGTGACGTCAAAAGTCAGTGAGTGTTAATAAAATAACCCCTGACGGTATAAAAATCCAAGAAATGTGGGATATGAAGATTAGGATAAAAGAGACTGGAATAAATAAAATCAGACTCTGAGGATCTCCAGGCAGTTGTTATAGCAAATGGCAATCCAGTCAGGCTGTGTGCTTGCCCACTGCACATTATTGATCTCGCCTTCTGCTGTATATGCCAGGATTGGATCTTCAATAGCCCGTGGCATTTGCTGTATGTCCCAGATTAAAGCTTGGTGATCATCAGCTACATAGAAAACAAATTAATTAGTAAGCACGCAGCAGTAAGATAAAAACCTGTAATTTAAACATTCTTTAGAAGACAAATGTCAGATGAGAAGTTACTGACCTGAGTAAGAGCTTAGATTTGATCACAGCTCCTGGCCATGACCACACACACAGATCGCCGTTTGCCGAGTGTCAGGACACTCGGGACCAGGTGTGGGCAACTACGGCCCTACAGATGTTTTGAAACTACATTTCCCATGTTGCTCGGCTGCTCACCCCTGATTTATAGGAATATTTAGTATTACAATATGTCATTTTGCTGCCCTGGGATACTTGTAATTAGTAGAAATCCTGATTTAATTAATTAGTAGAAACAAATTACAAGTATCCCAGGGCAGCAAAATGACATATTGTAATACTAAATATTCCTATAAATCAGGGGTCAGCAACCCTGACCCTCCAAAATGTTTTGGAACTATATTTCCCTTGAGGCTCTGCAAACCTAATGAGCAGCTGAGCATCACGGGAAATGTAGTTTCAAAACAGCTAGAGGACCATAGTTGCCCACACCTGCTCTGGACTCTTTTCTAGCCAGTAACTGTCAATATACTTAGATTGTCTAGATACTGGAGTCTAAAGCTAAGGACTTAAAAATTACTTCTTTGCAAAAAGACAGCTAAGAAAGCCCACAACAGCATTCTAAGGGGGTTATCTTAACTCCAGTAACTGTAGATTGGGGCTTACCTGCAGTACAGATGTGGCATGAAGAATGTGGGGCCCAGGCAATACCATTCACACAAGCACGGTGGTTATTTAGTCTGGCCACTGGAGTACAGGGAACACGGACATCCAGTATCACCACCTGTGACAAAACATGCAAAAAAGCATTTAAGCCATTTCACACCCCTGTGATGAGGCAGATTCAAGTCATTTGCCTGTAATAAACTCTTACATTCTAAAAATTTCAAAATCAAATATATTTTTTGTTCCTTTAAACCAACGATCTCAAAGACCAGCCATCAGATCTGCTGGACTACAATTCCCATTCTTGAACTATAACTTTCCAAGAATTATGGGAATTGTAGTACATCAGCAACCGAGGGGCCAGAGTTTTAGATCCCCACCTTTTACACAATCTTATTTAGGCTAGGGTCAGACGAGCGTGATTTCTACGGACTGTATGTCCGTGCACACGGACGTACGTCAGTACGGAAGACGCAGTAGTGGCCACACAGTCCGTTTATTCACTGACGTATATTTTGACGGATGTAGGAGGGAAAATAAATTAAAAAGCAAAACCATTTTGTCCGTGAAAAATGCTGGACGTATAAATGCAGCCCGTCTGACCACGTTCCATCACTCACACACAAAGCTATGCAGACGTTGCGGACGCAGCGCACTTTGTGCGGCCGTTCTAGTGGTTGAACGTTCTCACCTGCCTTGCGTCAGTTTGCCGCGGCCGTTGTGCGTCCGCAGTTCAGTGCGGACGTACTTTGTGTAACATGCTCCAATGGACTTTCATGCTATCACGGACGTAATTTTAGCCGCAATCACAGACGTGAACACTACGCTTGTCTGACCCCAGCCTTATGCAGAAAGAGCAAGATTAAAACCTCTAACATAGTGAATAAATGTTAAATCCACAGAATTCAGATTTCACAGAGAAGGAACAGAATTTATTTATTTGCAAAATATTTTACCAAGAAAGATACATTGAGCTTTCTCGCATTTTCAATTATGTCCTGGGATCCAACTTTACAATATTATTGTTTTTATCCAAAATTCTTTTCTGGGGGGGGGGGGGGGGACGGACAAGACAACAACGAATTGCACCAAAAACATGTATTAACAAAATACCATTCTGTTCTGCAGCTTATTTGGGCCCCTGAGATATATACTGGCTGAATGGAGTAGAGGCAACATCATTTCTCTATAACCGTGGAGACCCAGGTTCGAATCCCAGCCAGAGCACCTCTCCAGTAAGTGTACTTGGACAAGACACCTAAATGGTACATACTTGTCTACCGCACAATATTGGCTGGAGTCCAGTGGTAACATCTCTACCCTTCGACCGTGGAGAAGTCAAAATCCCGTTCAGCATCAGCACATTCCTCCAATACAACTGTGGAGAAGCAAGTCTCGACTTCACGAGAAGTGGGTTCAACCTAACCACCAGGTCGCAGATCTACAAATCATGGAAAGCTGACTCCAACCCACTCAGAAGACGCCACAAGCAAGTGTCCTTGGGCAAGACACCCAACGATATGGATGCGCCTCACAAAATACTTGTACTTCTCATAGATTGCAAGTTCCTTTGGGTACAGGGTCCCCCTGAATCAGGCGGCATCATCCACGTGTGGTATTCTAATGTATCAACCCTTTGTACATGGATCTTGTAAAGCAAGGCGGAATATACGGCGCTATATAAATAAAGCATGGACAAGTGTCCGTACTACCCCTCACAAAAGGAAGGAAAAGGAGGTGAACGTGAGAATGGTAAAAACAACTTCTTACACAGCTGCCAGAATAGTAAAAATGATCACACAGGTATAATGTGCTGTAACCTTTTCCTATCAGTGTCACAACCCAAAACCTGTGAGTGTGAGCATCATGCATACAACATATAAAAAAGGTATCAATATAGGAGATGGAGCATTGATTATCTGGAATTCTAAAAACCAGCGTTTCAGACATCACGTTTACTTCCCTCCTTGCTGCTCCTGATGGGTTCTCCTCTGTGGGCTGCAGTATCAGTGAAGAACGTCCTGGGACACGCTGTGCAGTTCCAGCATGTGACTTGCTGACTCTGTACAGCATGAGACGCACTGGTACTGCACAGTATGGGCCCTATTACATACTTTGCGCACTTTTTTTGCACGCGCGCAAAAGCATTAACGCAAGGGGTAAAACCTTTCGCGCTGTACGTCGTATTACGACGTTCGCGCACAAAATGCACATTAAAGCCTAACGTGAGTGACCCTGCGCGAGCGCAATTTAGTGCGCGCATCCTATACTTAACATTGTGTGTACAAATGCGTCTGTGCGCAAATGGTATTACAATCCTAGTGCACAATTTAAAGGACAACGTTTGCGAGCATAATTTTAAGGTCTTTGAAAAGCTGGTGGTAACTGCAAATTGTAACCACCTGACCGTACCAAACTGCGGATTCACAACCGAGAACGTTGATACGCACAATTTTTTTTTTACTAGATCTGTCACAAATCAAGGTAGTGGCCGTCATTGTTGACGGATCTAGTAAAAAAAAAAAAAAAAAAAAAAAAAAAAAGGACTCAGCGCACATCGACGTTCTCCGTTGTGACCGCATTTTTTTTTTACTAGGTCCGGCAAAAATTACGGCCACTACCTTGTCTTCCGTCAAAATGTACATCTGTTGTGCGCAGTCTGCACAAATTGCGTTTGTCTGACGGACTCGCGTTATAAATCACATTGCGCTCACCGCTTTCTGCGCGCAATGGTACTTTGCGCGTCGCTTTTACGCACGCAATTTCCCGACGGATGAAAAAGGACCGAGGAATGGAATACCAGCGGTGATTTCCGTGCGTTAACGTTTCGCGCAAAAAAAATAAAAAAATCACGCGTTGCTCGTGCATTTTGCGCGAAGAATGTAATAGAGTCCTATAGCGGGGTGGGGGGGAAAGGAAATGAAGAAAAAAAAAAAAAAAACAACACAACACCACACACCTGCAGCCTTTTTCAGTGTCCATCTTGCTGCAGCATGTGCCTCCTCTCTCCTGCTGCATTCCCCTTCCCCTCCAGCTTTGGAATCCTGGCTGGATTCTGAAAACCAGAGAAATCCAAAACCCAGAATGCTCAGGGGGCCGTGCATTCTGAATAATGGGTGCTCAACCTGTACATACATTGTGAGACAGCATACAAGGTAATTGGCCCCGCTTCTTTGTGGTTTGCAGATTCAAGAAACAGTGAAAATGGCAAATCGCCTTTATTTGACCAATAAGTCTTATGAAATACCTAGATCCCTTCATCTTCTTACCTCCATTCCATCCATAGCCATGGTTGCCAAGTAATTGGGATCCTGCTTATTCCAGCATAATCTGAGCAGAGGATGGTGTTGAGGGTCTTCATAAATAATTGTACTGTGCTCCAGGTGGCGAAGGTCAAACATTCGAACAGATCCATCTGCTCCAACAGAGGCAAACATGTCTCGGCCACCTCCTGCACGGCTGAAAGCAATGTCATAAACCTGAAGGAGATAAAGTATGCCGGCGATACAATCAGGAACATGTATAAATATTACGCTTAAATGCGCCTTTAAAAAGGAACACTCTACTCCAAAAAAAAAAAAAAAAAAAAAATAACCCCGTTTTTTTTATCCTAACCTATCCCTATTCCCTTAACCCCTTCACTGCTGAGGCATTTCACCACTGTGTGCTGAGCTCATTTTTACCGCTTTCGCTCATCATGTTTAAACGCGATTTGAAGCCACATTTTAATAAATGACCCAGACATATTATATATCGTTCTTTCCGGCAGACTACGCAGATTCATAATATATCATTTTTATATGTATACGTCATGACCTGCCTGTATATTATAACAAAAAATACAATAAAAATTGAATTTTTAATCATCTGCAGTGTGTAAAGTGTTTTTTTTCACATTTTATCACATGAGCGTTTGCGGTTATGTTTTCTATGGGGTGCGCTTGTACAAAAAATTTGAAATGGGGACTTGTTACTTTTTTTGGGGGGAATTACGTGATTTTTAGCAAACGCACCCCATAGAAAAAAATCATTAGTGCAGCATCATTGTTCACATTATAATTGAAATGTGAACAATATTGCTGCATTAATAAAAACACACAAAAAAAAAAAACATGTTTTTTTTTTATTTATATATTTTTTTAAATTTATTTATTATTATTTTTTTTTTTTTTTATTATTTTGTTTTTACTTTTTACCTAGTCATGTTGGGTATCATTCGAAAGGCCATGCTCAGGCCTTTCAAATGACACCCTCCATGACCCCCTAGCTGCCACGGTTCTGGAGATATCGGGGTTCACAAGAACCCCCTATCTCCACCAGGGGATTTCCTTGGGAAATCCCCGGCAGCTAGGGGTTCCCCGGCTATCTGACGTCATCACGCTATGCGTGATGACGTCAGACAGCGAGGGGAGTCCCGGGGGTGGAGCCGCCATCCAAGATGGCGGCCCCCACCGGAGATAGGCTGCACTTCGGCGCCGCAAGGCGCTGAAGTGCAACCCAGCACTTGAGGGGTTAAAGCCAGGCATCGCTTAAAAGGGGAGACTCTCCCCTTTTAAGCGGTGCCTGGCTTTTACCGCTGCTCCTTCCCGATCGGGAGGGAGAGGGATCCGAACGGATCCCCCCCTCCCTTCCAGGCTATCTCCCGGCATTGCGGGGGGGGGTCGCCTGGAAATGACGTCATCGCGCATGGCGCGATGACGTCATTTACGCCGGGAGGAGCTTGACTTCAGCGTCTGAGGACGCTGAAGTCAGAACGCCGTGGGACCCCGGACAGAGGTGAGTATCTCCGCCGGGGGTCCCGCACAGCTGATGACGTGTGGGGCACGTCCTCAGCATGCAACGTGCATCAATGAGGACGTGTCCCACACGTCTTCAGCAGTGAAAGGGTTAATAGATCTTTGGTTTTTATCTTTCTTCTTGTAACTAATACTTACCCTAAAATCCTCTTGTTTCCAGCGGCGTTTTTATTTTTATATACTCACCTCCCTCTTCCGCTCCCGTCGTTCTTGCCTTCTGGTTTACGTGAGAAGCGCGCATGCACGCCTCTCACATAAACCAGCCAATCGGCAGGCTTCCTCCCGGCTCCCTCTGAGGATTAGTGTTGCGCGCAAGAGGATGCGCGCAACACTAACCCTCAGAGGGAGCCGCCAGCTTCTGCGGTGAGTTGGAGACGTCATCGCGCTGAAAGCGCTGACGTCTCCTACTCGGCAAAAGTCGGCAGAAGCGGGGAATATGATTCCCGCTCTGCTGACTGACAGCTGGGAGGGCGGAGTAAAGTTCTCCGCCTCTCTCAGCTGATCGGAGGGAGGGGGGGAAAGAGGGCAGGATACTCCGGGCATCATGACCACCTAAAATAGCTTAGGTGGTCATGTTGCTTAGAGTATCCCTTTAATATTGGATATAAAACAGGGCTCAAAGATCCTCTAGACTAGCAGGGTTATTCAAAAGAGATCCAAATGGCTGGAGAAAGGTAACCGAACGCTGAAAATCAGCGTTCAGTTACCTTTCTTGGCCATTCGGCTATCCAGAGAGCAGGCAATACGCCATATCCTGGCGAATTGCCTGCACATGTCGGTGCCTGTTCAAGGGCAGTCAAATCCCCATAAAAAAATAAATAAAAAAAACACGGCTTCGGCTATTCACAGAACACAAACCAGCAGTGAAAGGTTCCCCTAATGCCCTGCCATTCGGTGGTTTCATTCGGCAGGTTTATTCAGGAGAATCCCATAGGCTTAATATTCCCGTTTTAATTCAATATCTAATAAACGGTTCATTATAAAAAATTCTGCAGTAAAGAGTTTATTTATAGATTTTTCTGGATTTTTTTTTTTTTTAAGTTTACTTATTTTTTCTGTAACAGCCCTTTTTATTATCATTCATTGGACCTCATATGTAAATTTCAGACATTTTCGCTCAATAGTTTCTACGCAAACAGCGTTTCACTTTTCAAACATTCAAACAAACTGTTTTGCTAATTTATTCACTTCACTCGTCTGCGATGTTTTCCGGAGGCTGCGCTGCGTGTGATCGGTTCCTGCTCGGGTTTTTCCCGGCGTCTTCGGCGGATTAATCCAGATGTTTTTGGAGGTTTCGGCGTGCATTCGCTGGGCTTTTGCGGTGGCTTTTCCCTGCGCTTCGACGGCCCTGTGGTGCTTGCTGAATACACCGCAGGGTCGCCGAAATGGGATTGCAGAATTGGCCCGAAGAGGACGAAAAGTCACCGAACGTGCGGTGACTTTGATTCTCTTTGAATAACCATGTAGGATTCTCAAACGCTGTCCCCAGATGTTGACGGGAGACAACTTCCTAGAATTCTTTGAATGCAGAAGGCCAGAGAATCATGGACGTTCAGAAGCACCGAGAGGGCCAACGTTTGAGAAAGCTCTACTGCATTTTGACTGCAACTGCTGGTCAACATAAACTCGACAATGCCAAGATCAAGTGATCAGGTAGGAAAGAAGATGGTACAGGCAGAGGAATCTTTAGGACAAAAACACTGCCAGAAACTGGGAGCTCAGATGGCCGGTGGCTACCAGCGTTGCAAATACTGCTGAAGATGTCTGGTATTGCAGCATGACATTTGACAAATCTGTAACTAAAAAAGTGACAGGATAGGAGAAGCTTCGCAGTAAATCTTCAGTTATTATCTGGATTTTAGCTTTGCGAAATGCTCGTGTTTGTATGCGCTGCACTACCAGTGCTTTGTGAATAACACCCTTATGTGGTTGCGCATCCCAAAAGCACCGACCAAGTAGTAACCCAGAAAGAGAAAAAAAAAAAAGGCTTTTTTGAAGTCAGATCACATAAAAGTCCTTTAGAAAATGACATTTATATACTGCAGGAGGAAAATAAAGTACCGTAGATTCAAGTATAACAAGGTTTTTTTTTTTTGAAAAAAACAACCTCAAAACCTCAGGTCTCGCGTTATACTCGGGATATCTGCTCTCGAGAGTAGAAATCAGCTTGCTCTCCCGGGCTCTGGCAGGGGAGCGCGCTCTGCAGGAGGGCTGGCCATTCAGCTGAAAGCTTGCACTGCTGTCTCCTCCCACTGTTAAAGCTGCAGCAGCTCACTCAGGCTCCGTGTGAGAGTGTGAAGCCCAGAGGGGAACATGACAGAGTGCAGAAACGGAGCACATATTAACCCATTCATCACCAGAGCCAGCCCCAACTACTTAACCCTTAATCACTGCAGCCATCATCCCTTCAGAAAACCATGCAGCTCATTAACCCTTCACAATGCAATCCCAATTTAAACATGCACCCTGCAGCCCTGACTTAACCATTAACCCTTAGTGACTGAAGCCCTCAAGTACAAACAACTCCAAAACCCTTCAATCAAAAAACCTACATTAACCTTTGCAATAAAAACAGTAACATTAACCCCTTTATAATACATATTCTCTGCTTCATATAAACAATGTTAATTTTTCAAGGTAAAAGGAGCTTTTATCAGTTTCAAAATATGTCATTTTTGTAGTGTATGTGGATATGCATAGGTTCCTAATATATACCGTATATACTCGGGTATAAGCCGACCCGTGTATAAGCCGACCCCCCTACTTTTTCCCAAAAAACCTGTGAAAGGCTTATACGCGAGTCAATAAGTTAAGTGGGAAATGCAGCAGCCACTGGTAAATTTCAAAAATAAAAATAGATACCAAAAAAAAAAAAAAAAATACCAATGAGGCATCAGTAGGTTAAATGTTTTTCAATATTTATTTCAAATAAAAACAGTAAACTAGCTCACACATGGATATGGCCCCAGCTCACACATGGATATGGCCCCAGCTCACACATGGATATGGCCCCAGCGGCAACCAGCTCTCACATGGATACTTGCCCCAGCTCCGGATCCAGCAGGGGTTGAGGGGGCCCAGATGCCGGGCAGCGGGAGTGCCTGCCCGGTCCTGAACAGCGTGAGTCCGTCCGTGTTGAAGGGGATGCGGCTGTGTGCGTGCGCAGGTCACGCGGTCCGGCCAGTCAGGTGGTAGAGAGACTCAGTACCACGTGACTGGCTGCGCCTGCACGCACCCGCATCCCCTTCAACACGGACGGACTCACGCTGTTGACTCGAGTATAAGCCGAATCGCGTTTTTTTGACTCAAAATTCGAGTAAAAAAAACTCGGCTTATACCCGAGTATATACGGTAACTCTTATTAAATGCAATAATTACATAAAATGTGTCCTTATAATGACATACCTACGGATTTAATTTACTGTAGATACTCGAGTATACCGCTAGATTTGTGTGTCAAAAATCTACCTTAAAATTGGAGGGGGGGGGGGTCGGGTTATATTCGAGACATCTGCATCGCATGTTCATACTTAGTATCAACTACAATCATTCTAGAGCACCCTGGCCTGAGAGGGAGCCTGACTGTTAAGACTAGAGACCCTCGATTTTAAATTGTTTACCGGTGCAGTATACTTTTATAATTTTGCTCCTCGCGTTATATTCGAGTCTTGAGTATTCTCTCATTTCCATACTAAATCTCTACCCATCGTGTTATAGTCGGGTCGCGCTATACTCGAGTATCTACGGTATTTAGTTTGATGTGCAGAACTTTAACACAATAGAGTTTTATTCCATAGCAATAAAAACGCTCAATTACTCCTATCACCATTCTAAAATAGCTGCAAAAATGCGATACCTCTCTAACCACCATCCTTTTACCGATGTGCCCACACATTGCGTGGAGGAACGAGAGTGAGAGTGGGGTGGAATGAGAATGAAACAGTAATTTAATAGACTTGAATTTTTTTGAAAATATACACTTTGATAATTTTGCTCCTAGCGTTATATTCGAGACTTGAGTAATATTCTCATTTACATAATGAATCTCTACCCCTTGCGTTATACTCGAGTATCTAGGCAGCTTTGATTTCCTCCACAGATTATGATATTTACACTGCAGGGCGGAGAGATATATTTATATCTGTACTTTCGTGGTAGAAAATATCTTTTGGGACTACTGAGTAAGTTGGAACTTTAAACTGTGCTCCATTTACCATCTATCAAATCTCTCTAAAACGTGTAAATAGGAAACATGTCTCACCTCCTTGTCATGGGCAATAAGCTGCGTTTTCACATGTCCAGACACCAGGTTGACTCTTCCAAGTACCTGTCCAGTCTCCAAACCCCAGATGGTGCAGGTGGTGTCAATGCTTGATGTGCCTGAGGATTAGAAAGAGGGAACTTTAGGGTCCAAAATTAAGACTTGTAGAACCTGAACCATCGCAGAAGCATAAAAAGTGGTTTGGGTGGTCAGTACTGAAATGCCAAGGAAGTCCTTTCTGCATGAGACTTGTCTCATGAAGAACGTCTTAGCATCCTAGAACCGGACACCCTTTCATGGTTGTAGTAGTAGTAAAGTATTTACCAGGAAGGATACATTGAGATTTCTCTGGTTTTCAAGTATGTCCTGGGTGGCGAGTTGGGTGTCTTGCCCAAGGACACTTATTGGAGAGGTGCACTTGCCGGGATCGAACCTGTGTCTCCACAGTTATAGTGCAGTGATGTTACCTCTATTCCACTCAGCCGGTGGTTAAAGACGTCTTGATTTGAATGTGGTTCAGTCTTCTCCGAAATGGCACCATCAAACTAAAACCTTGTGAAACCTGACCAAGAACCCACCGAAGGGTAGGCCACTTATGCTTTTGCCCTTTATTAATCCCTTCACTACCAAGTGATTTTCCAAAAAAAAAATGTCAGAAACCAGTGTTTTTGTAAAATCATTTAATTAATTTTAAAAAGAAATATGAACTTCTACTTATTGTAAATAACCCACTTTTGGCCAGTAGATGGCACCATCTACCGCCAAATTGAGTTAGAAGAAAATAGACCAGCTGCTCAAACTTCTATTTCTCCCTGCATCTGCTGCTGAAAGCCTGAGTTTTAGATCTTTGGGCATTATGCATACAGAGCTAAAAACTTTGGGGCACCTTCTGCAGCCCAAAAGAAAACAAAATTCATTTGCAGCAAACAAATTTTTGAGCTGCAGATCAGCATACTGGGATATCTCGATATCGGGGCACCAGATGTTGCCTTTGAAGGCAGAGATATCTCAATATCGGTAGTGAAGGGGTTAAGGACCCTCACAAAGCTTGTGTAGTTGCTCATGCACAAGGCCCTTACAACTTTGCTCACTCAATAAAATTACTCAAATATTCGTTTAAGCCCCAGTAAGTCTCACCCAGTAAGTTTGGATCCACTTCATTCCAATCAAAAGACGTAAGTGGAGCGCAAAAGTCAGAATTCTTGTTGTTGTTTAAGAGACATTCAAGACGGGTCTCTGTTTCTCCCACCTGCACCATGAAGAAAACAAAAAGTCAACAATACCCATTTGAAACAGATCTAACAGAGCCTAAATGTGTTTTATTTCTGCTTTACTGAATCTATCGCACTTTAAACACCATATGGTGCAAAAGACTGTCCGTGCAATCTCAGGCTGCGGGCACGAGTGTTTTTCAGAGCGGTAGGAACATCAGTGAGAGTTGACGTTCCTTCCACTCTGATACCCGTGTGGCCACCTCGCTGAGCGCAGTTAGTGTGCTCAGTGCTACAAAGCAAGATCCTCCAGTGGAGGATCGCTCTTTGTAGACAAGTCAACGCGGTTGTAACTTTTTGACGGG
>RXON01000088.1:0-54985 GCA_009667805.1 Leptobrachium leishanense | reverse complement strand
GGAAGAATGGTTAGAGCCTGTGATATAAGATTGCTGTGAAACGTGGCTACCTGAGTGGACCGTGCCGGTTTGGGGTGAAAGGACGAGGTTTTCTTTGAAGCATGAGAGAGGCCCTGTGCGAGCGATGGATGACTCCGACTCGGCCTTCTCGTTGCTTGTGTCCTTTGCTTGCAGATTTGTCTGAGAGTCATCACAGTTTGAAAGGAAATTCGCATGCTGTATGTTAAACGCCTGGATGCTTTGTAAGTCCGCTTGGAGACTTGGGTCATCCAACTGTGACTGGATGAAAATGAGGTGGCGTTCGCTATCCTTTGACTTTAGATGCGTCTTCCTCATGCGTTCGTTCTCAATTGTGATGCGACCAGGAGAGAGCTCTCCTTTAGGTTTATTGCAGAGCTCTATTAATTTATCTCGGGAATTAGTGTAGCTTTTGTAATACCTGTCCACTCAACCATCAGATACGATCGCATTTCTTGGTGAGCTCCCTATGCGCCCTCGTTTCATATTGTCTCTGAGTTGCCTTTGCATCTTCTGAATTTCGGAGGACACACTCTTCATTTGAGTCGGGGTCGATTAGTAGGCCCAACTCTTTTGGCACGTCACAGCCTTCTGCCATGATTGAGGAGACTCAAGAAATTGCTAAAACACTTTTAGAAATGTCAATGCAGTTCACTATTTGCCCACTTGGGTGCGTTGCGCAAACTGTTGTAGACGTAGGCGCGGTTCGCCTTGCGGTCTCTGGGGAGCGCTGCTGGAGTGCGTTGCAGCTGGCGCTGTTTACCTTGCGGTCTCTGGGGAGCGCTGCTGGAGTGCGTTGCAGCTGGCGCGGTTTACCTTGTGGTCTCTGGGGAGCGCTGCTGGAGTGCGTTGCAGCTGGCCCGGTTTACCTTGTGGTCTCTGGGGAGCGCTGCTGGAGTGCGTTGCAGCTGGCGCGGTTTACCTTGTGGTCTCTGGGGAGCGCTGCTGGAGTGCGTTGCAGCTGGCGCGGTTTACCTTGTGGTCTCTGGGGAGCGCTGCTGGAGTGCGTTGCAGCTGGCGCTGTTTACCTTGTGGTCTCTGGGGAGCGCTGCTGGAGTGCGTTGCAGCTGGCGCGGTTTACCTTGTGGTCTCTGGGGAGCGCTGCTGGAGTGCGTTGCAGCTGGCGCGGTTTACCTTGTGGTCTCTGGGGAGCGCTGCTGGAGTGCGTTGCAGCTGGCGCGGTTTACCTTGTGGTCTCTGGGGAGCACTGCTGGAGTGCGTTGCAGCTGGCGCGGTTTGCTTGGCTTAATGCTGGCCTGTAGTTTGCAGAGGAGTCACCAAAGGACGCTGAGTGTAACTAATGGGAGAGGTTACTGGGCTAGGGAGTTTTACCCTGGATGAGGTCTGCAGAGCTGGAATTTCCAATTATAGATCTCCTAAGGGCCTTGCCTTGAGTCTCTGTTTTGGGCTTTACCAGGCCTGCACACCTGAGGGTGATTTTCCTTTCCAGTGTATTTTCTCTTTCAACAGTAGTTAAGCTAACAGCTGAATTAATAACTCATTCTGCGCAGACTTTCTTGCCTTTTAAGCCACATGCCTTGGTACCTTTACTTTGATATAAACTTCACAAACTTGTTTTCTCAATTGCTGAAGTTAAGCTGCCTTTCCATGAGGTGAGAAAAAAGGAGGGGGAGCAGCCAGACTGACTCATTTAGCTTTAAATGCAAAGAAAAATGTCCTTTAGGAAGCTGGCTTTTAGATGCAGCTGCATAAAGTGAAGGTCAAACAGTCTTTCATTGTTTCAAAGGGTTAACAATCAAATGGAGCTTGGGAATGAATCTATCCAACCTCTTCTCACTGTTCTGTTCCCACGGTAGCTTTGCAGAAAACAGCAGTGATAACTCCGATAAAGGGTATTATACATACAGAATCTTTATTTCCAGGCATCCTAAACAAACACTTACAGTGTTGAAAAGATTCATCCGGATTACTCAGTCTGTCCCTTCATACGGTGTGAGAAGAGGGTAACTTCACTCCCATGCTGAGAGAGTGTGAGAAGCTGCTCTTCTGGAGATTGGAATTCCTAATGGAGGGCTTTCTTCTTACCAGCATGCAAAGCACCTCAGCACCAATCAGACACATAGAACTGGTCACATGTCACAGAACTACATTTCCCTGAAGACATTGCCCTTAAAGGGATAGCTCTTAAACATTATAAAGCTGTCTCTTAAGGAGACAGTAGCCAACACTGACTATTCTCAGGCTGCTCTAGTCAGCACAGTGACGATTGCTGTGGTCTGGGTTTTATTGTTACCATATAGTGAGGATTGCTGTGGTCTGGGTTTTATTGTTACCATATAGTGAGGATTGCTGTGGTCTGGGTTTTATTGTTACCATATAGTGAGGATTGCTGTGGTCTGGGTTTCATTGTTACCATATAGTGAGGATTGCTGGTTTTATTGTTACCATATAGTGAGGATTGCTGTGGTCTGGGTTTCATTGTTACCATATAGTGAGGATTGCTGTGGTCTGGGTTTTATTGTTACCATATAGTGAGGATTGCTGTGGTCTGGGTTTCATTGTTACCATATAGTGAGGATTGCTGTGGTCTGGGTTTTATTGTTACCATATAGTGAGGATTGCTGTGGTCTGGGTTTTATTGTTACCATATAGTGAGGATTGCTGTGGCCTGGGTTTTATTGTTACCATATAGTGAGGATTGCTGTGGTCTGGGTTTTATTGTTACCATATAGTGAGGATTGCTGTGGTCTGGGTTTTATTGTTACCATATAGTGAGGATTGCTGTGGCCTGGGTTTTATTGTTACCATATAGTGAGGATTGCTGTGGTCTGGGTTTTATTGTTACCATATAGTGAGGATTGCTGTGGTCTGGGTTTTATTGTTACCATATAGTGAGGATTGCTGTGGCCTGGGTTTTATTGTTACCATATAGTGAGGATTGCTGTGGCTTGGGTTTTATTGTTACCATATAGTGAGGATTGCTGTGATCTGGGTTTCATTGTTACCATATAGTGAGGATTGCTGTGGTCTGGGTTTCATTGTTACCATATAAGGGGTTGTTCAAAGAGCAACAAAATTTCGCCGAAATTACGGGGCTCTTTTGTTTGGTGCACTTCGGTGCGATTCAAGTTCGCCGCTGCTGCAGTGAATTTGTTTCAATTTCTTAGTCCGTATAGCCGAGTAATGTTCCATGAACCTCCCATGGAATGTTCTGGATTTCCTACCCACGTATTGTGCTCCACACTTACAGTCATGGCTGAAGGCACCCCAGACATTTTTCCAGAAAATCAAGTATTTCTCACAGTTGCAGTATTGCAGTAACACATGTTTTGCTATACACATGTTTATTCCCTTTGTGTGTATTGGAACAAAAAAAGGGAGGAAAAAAAGCAAATTGGACATAATGTCACAAAACTCCAAAAATGGGCTGGACAAAATTCTTGACACCCTTTCAAAATTGTGGATAAATAAGATTGTTTCAAGCAGGTGATGCTCCTGTAAACTCACCTGGGGCAAGTAACAGGTGTGGGCATGTGTTACTGCAATACTTTAATGTGAGAAATACTAGATTTTCTGGAAAAATGTCTGGGGTGCCAACAATTTCGGCCATGACTGTATATACTAATACGATGTTTCTTTTAATTTTTAGTGCTAGGGAATCTGACCCAAAAATATAACGTGCAGAATTAAAGAGATCCTTTCATTTAGATCCCCGAAAATATTGCAATTTGCATGGTTTATGGGGGGATAGGGATGTAAGAGATTGCCCCGCTCTTAGGTTGTAGTCGGGGGCGTAACTACCAGGGGTGCAGAGGGTGCCACCGTACCTGGGCCCTTGAGTCTGGGGGGCCCACACTCGCCTGCCTGGGGGCTTGCTATATTTTATATTATTTTTTTTTTAAATTATTTTATACTTAATTGTGAGTTTTTTTTCTTTTGGAGCTCTGTGATACACTCCACACATATTACTGTGGGTTTTGCTGCTGTAAAACTCTGTGATTTACACTGATACACACTGCACATTACTGTGAGGTTTATTACTATGGAGCTTTGTGATCCGCTCATACACAGCGCACATTACTGTGAGGTTTATTACTATGGAGCTTTGTGATACGCTCATACACAGCGCACATTACTGTGAGGTTTATTACTATGGAGCTTTGTGATACGCTCATACACGGCGCACATTACTGTGAGGTTTATTGCTATGGAGCTTTGTGATTCGCTCATACACAGCGCACATTACTGTGAGGTTTATTACTATGGAGCTTTGTGATACGCTCATACACAGCGCACATTACTGTGAGGTTTATTACTATGGAGCTTTGTGATACGCTCATACACGGCGCACATTACTGTGAGGTTTATTGCTATGGAGCTTTGTGATTCGCTCATACACAGCGCACATTACTGTGAGGTTTATTACTATGGAGCTTTGTGATACGCTCATACACGGCGCACATTACTGTGAGGTTTATTGCTATGGAGCTTTGTGATACGCTCATACACAGCGCACATTACTGTGAGGTTTATTACTATGGAGCTTTGTGATACGCTCATACACGGCGCACATTACTGTGAGGTTTATTACTATGGAGCTTTGTGATACGCTCATACACAGCGCACATTACTGTGAGGTTTATTACTATGGAGCTTTGTGATACGCTCATACACAGCGCACATTACTGTGAGGTTTATTACTATGGAGCTTTGTGATCCGCTCATACACAGCGCACATTACTGTGAGGTTTATTACTATGGAGCTTTGTGATACGCTCATACACAGCGCACATTACTGTGAGGTTTATTACTATGGAGCTCTGTGAGATACATACAGGGTTATTCAGAGAGAGGTGAAAACCAGGAGAATTACTGGAGAATTTAAAATTCTAGGTCAAAATAGCCAAACCAGAAAAATTCTCCCTTTCATCTCACTTTCCAAATCGGCTATTTGGTCTTCTAGATTGTTCCTCACTCACATCCTCTTCTCTCACTATCAGGGTTATTCAGAGAGTGTGAAAAGCAGGAGAATGACTGGAGAATGAAAAATTCTAGGTCAAAATAGCCGATTTGGAAAGTGAGATGAAAGGGAGAATTTTTCTGGTTTGGCTATTTTGACCTATTTTTTATTCTCCAGTCATTCTCCTGCTTTTCACCGCTCTCTGAATAACCCTGTAAATGTGACCTTCTACCGTTCTCCTTTTCTTTTCCCCCTCAGTCCGTGAAAAGGAGCCATGTAACCCCGCATCACGAGTTTGGATTTTCATGCCTGTTTAATGTGTCCCTATTTCCCACATTTGTGGCACAGTTCCATAATAAACTTGCATACGTTGGGCGCATGATTCCCTTTGCACCTGTAGCACTCATAGTCCATGTTCTGCCCCCTCTTATCCTCCGAGCACACCTTATGCATCGCCGCCTGTAACGTTCGTGACCTTGGAGTCTGCGATTCTTCATCCCCAGATAGGCCTTGGAGATCTCTTATATGTCTGTTAGCTGATTCCATCGCGGAATGCACCTGTAAACATGTAACATAGTGACTATATACAGAATGCACCTGTAAACATGTAACATAATGACTATATACAGAATGCACCTGTAAACATGTAACACAGTGACTATATACAGAATGCACCTGTAAACATGTAACATAGTGACTATATACAGAATGCACCTGTAAACATGTAACATAATGACTATATACAGAATGCACCTGTAAACATGTAACATAATGACTATATACAGAATGCACCTGTAAACATGTAACATAGTGACTATATACAGAATGCACCTGTAAACATGTAACATAGTGACTATATACAGAATGCACCTGTAAACATGTAACACAGTGACTATATACAGAATGCACCTGTAAACATGTAACATAGTGACTATATACAGAATGCACCTGTAAACATGTAACACAGTGACTATATACAGAATGCACCTGTAAACATGTAACATAGTGACTATATACAGAATGCACCTGTAAACATGTAACAGTGACTATATACAGAATGCACCTGTAAACATGTAACATAGTGACTATATACAGAATGCACCTGTAAACATGTAACACAGTGACTATATACAGAATGCACCTGTAAACATGTAACATAGTGACTATATACAGAATGCACCTGTAAACATGTAACATAGTGACTATACACAGAATGCACCTGTAAACATGTAACAGTGACTATATACAGAATGCACCTGTAAACATGTAACATAATGACTATATACAGAATGCGCCTGTAAACCTGTAACATAGTGACTATATACAGAATGCACCTGTAAACATAGTGACTATATACAGGATGCACCTGTAAACATGTAACATAGTGACTATATACAGAATGCACCTGTAAACATGTAACATAATGACTATATACAGAATGCACCTGTAAACATGTAACACAGTGACTATATACAGAATGCACCTGTAAACATGTAACATAGTGACTATATACAGAATGCACCTGTAAACATGTAACATAATGACTATATACAGAATGCACCTGTAAACATGTAACATAATGACTATATACAGAATGCACCTGTAAACATGTAACATAGTGACTATATACAGAATGCACCTGTAAACATGTAACATAGTGACTATATACAGAATGCACCTGTAAACATGTAACACAGTGACTATATACAGAATGCACCTGTAAACATGTAACATAGTGACTATATACAGAATGCACCTGTAAACATGTAACACAGTGACTATATACAGAATGCACCTGTAAACATGTAACATAGTGACTATATACAGAATGCACCTGTAAACATGTAACAGTGACTATATACAGAATGCACCTGTAAACATGTAACATAGTGACTATATACAGAATGCACCTGTAAACATGTAACACAGTGACTATATACAGAATGCACCTGTAAACATGTAACATAGTGACTATATACAGAATGCACCTGTAAACATGTAACATAGTGACTATACACATAATGCACCTGTAAACATGTAACAGTGACTATATACAGAATGCACCTGTAAACATGTAACATAATGACTATATACAGAATGCGCCTGTAAACCTGTAACATAGTGACTATATACAGAATGCACCTGTAAACATAGTGACTATATACAGGATGCACCTGTAAACATGTAACATAGTGACTATATACAGAATGCACCTGTAAACATGTAACATAATGACTATATACAGAATGCACCTGTAAACATGTAACATAATGACTATATACAGAATGCACCTGTAAACATGTAACATAGTGACTATATACAGAATGCACCTGTAAACATGTAACATAGTGACTATATACAGAATGCACCTGTAAACATGTAACACAGTGACTATATACAGAATGCACCTGTAAACATGTAACATAGTGACTATATACAGAATGCACCTGTAAACATGTAACACAGTGACTATATACAGAATGCACCTGTAAACATGTAACAGTGACTATATACAGAATGCACCTGTAAACATGTAACATAGTGACTATATACAGAATGCACCTGTAAACATGTAACACAGTGACTATATACAGAATGCACCTGTAAACATGTAACATAGTGACTATATACAGAATGCACCTGTAAACATGTAACATAGTGACTATACACAGAATGCACCTGTAAACATGTAACAGTGACTATATACAGAATGCACCTGTAAACATGTAACATAATGACTATATACAGAATGCGCCTGTAAACCTGTAACATAGTGACTATATACAGAATGCACCTGTAAACATAGTGACTATATACAGGATGCGCCTGTAAACATGTAATAGTGACTATATACAGAATGCACCTGTAAACATGTAACATAGTGACTATATACAGAATGCACCTGTAAACATGTAACACAGTGACTATATACAGAATGCACCTGTAAACATGTAACATAGTGACTATATACAGAATGCACCTGTATACATGTAACATAGTGACTATACACAGAATGCACCTGTAAACATGTAACAGTGACTATATACAGAATGCACCTGTAAACATGTAACATAATGACTATATACAGAATGCGCCTGTAAACATGTAACATAGTGACTATATACAGAATGCACCTGTAAACATGTAACATAGTGACTATATACAGAATGCACCTGTATACATGTAACATAGTGACTATACACAGAATGCACCTGTAAACATGTAACAGTGACTATATACAGAATGCACCTGTAAACATGTAACATAATGACTATATACAGAATGCGCCTGTAAACATGTAACATACAGGGTTATCCAAAGAGATTCGAAAAGTCACCGCACGTTCGGTGACTTTTCGTTCTCTTCAATTCGGTTCCTTTTGCCGATCCCATTTCGGTGACCCTGCGGTGTATTCAGCGAGCACCACAAGGCCCCCGAATTGCAGGGAAAAGCTGCCAAAAAGCTGACGAAAACTAACCGAATGCACGCTGAAAACAAGCAAAAACATCTGGATTAACCTTCGAAGAAGCCGAACATGAGCCGAATCACACAGAGCCGAAGCAGCTGTGACGTAGAGGAGGCAGTGAATAAATTAGAAAACCATTTGTATGAATCTGGGAAAAAGAAACGCTGTTTGCAAAGAAACTACTGAGCGAAAATGTCTGAAATTTTCACAGGAGGTCCAGGGAATGATAATAAAGAGGGCTGTTACAAAGAAAATAAGTAAACTGAAAAAAAAAATCAAAAAAAATCGGACTTTTAAAAAAAAAAAAAAAAATCTGAAAAATGCTTAAAGTATCCTAAAAAATCTATAAATAAAGAGACTTTTTGCTGCAGAATTTTATAATGAACGGTTTATTAGATATTGAATTAAAACGGGAATATTTTTAACATTGAAGTCTATGGGATTCTCCTGAATAAACTTGCCGAATTAAACCACCGAATGGCAGGGCATTTCGGGAACCTTTCACTGCTGGTTTGTGTTCTCTGAATAGACGAAGCAGTGCTTTTTCATGGGGATTTCACTGCCCTCGAACAGGGACCGAACAGGCACCGTATATGCAGGCAATTCGCCAGGATTTGGCGAATTGCCTGCTCTCTGGATAGCCGAATGGCCAGGAAAGGGAACCGTACGCTGATTTTCAGCATTCGGTTACCTTTCTCAAGCAATTCGGATCTCTTTGGATAACCCTGATAGTGACTATATACAGAATGCACCTGTAAACATACAGGGTTATCCAAAGAGATTCGAATTGCTTGAGAAAGGTAACCGAACGCTGAAAATCAGTGTTCGGTTACCTTTCCTGGCCATTCGGCTATCCAGAGAGCAGGCAATTCGCCAAATCCTGTCGAATTGCCTGCACATACGGTGCCTGTTCGGTCCCTGTTCGAGGGCAGTGAAATCCCCATCAAAAAGCACTGCTTCGGCTACTCAGAGAACACAAACCAGCAGTGAAAGGTTCCCCTAATGCCCTGTCATTCTGTGGTTTAATTCGGCAAATTTATTCAGGAGAATCCCATAGACTTCAATGTTAAAAATATTCCCGTTTTAATTCAATATCTAATAAACCGTTCATTATAAAATTCTGCAGCAAAAAGTCTCAAAAATTAAAAGTCCGATTTTTTTATTTATTTTTTTTTTTTTTCAGTTTGCTTATTTTTTTTGTAACAGCCCTCTTTATTATCATTCCCTGGACCTCATGTGAAAATTTCAGACATTTTCGCTCAGTAGTTTCTTTGCAAACAGCGTTTCTTTTTCCCAGTTTCATACAAATGGTTTTTCTAATTTATTCACTGCCTCCTCTACGTCACAGCTGCTTCGGCTCTGTGTGATTCGGCTCCTTTTCGGCTCCTGTTCGGCTCCTCTTCGAAGGTTAATCCAGATGTTTTTGCTTGTTTTCATAGTGCATTCGGTTACTTTTCGTCAGGTTTGCGGCAGCTTTTCCCTGCAATTCGGGGACCCTGTGGTGCTTGCTGAATACACCGCAGGGTCACCGAAATGCAATCGGCAAAAGGAACCGAATTGAAGAGAACGAAAAGTCACCGAACGTGCGGTGACTTTTCGAATCTCTTTGGATAACCCTGACAG
Organism: Leptobrachium leishanense; assembly: GCA_009667805.1. NCBI lineage: Eukaryota > Metazoa > Chordata > Amphibia > Anura > Megophryidae > Leptobrachium > Leptobrachium leishanense. Next base: position 44,957 of record RXON01000088.1, on the reverse strand, counting down.
TGACTATACACAGAATGCACCTGTAAACATGTAACATTTTACGCCACACATTTACGCCACACATCAGCCTTCTCTGCATTCTGTCGTCATTTACGCCACACATCAGCCTTCTCTGCATTTTGTCGTCATTTACGCCACACATCAGCCTTCTCTGCATTTTGTCGTCATTTACGCCACACATCAGCCTTCTCTGCATTTTGTCGTCATTTACACCACACATCAGCCTTCTCTGCATTCTGTCGTCATTTACGCCACACATCAGCCTTCTCTGCATTCTGTCGTCATTTACACCACACACCAGCCTTCTCTGCATTCTGTCGTCATTTACGCCACACATCAGTCTTCTCTGCATTTTGTCGTCATTTACGCCACACAACAGCCTTCTCTGCATTTTGTCGTCATTTACGCCACACAACAGCCTTCTCTGCATTCTGTCGTCATTTACGCCACACAACAGCCTTCTCTGCATTCTGTTGTAATTTACGCCACACAACAGCCTTCTCTGCATTCTGTCGTCATTTACGCCACACATCAGCCTTCTCTGCATTCTGTCGTCATTTACGCCACACATCAGCCTTCTCTGCATTCTGTCGTCATTTACGCCACACATCAGCCTTCTCTGCATTCTGTCGTCATTTACGCCACACACCAGCCTTCTCTGCATTCTGTCGTCATTTACACCACACACCAGCCTTCTCTGCATTCTGTCGTCATTTACACCACACACCAGCCTTCTCTGCATTCTGTCGTCATTTACGCCACACATCAGCCTTCTCTGCATTCTGTCGTCATTTACGCCACACAACAGCCTTCTCTGCATTCTGTCGTCATTTACGCCACACAACAGCCTTCTCTGCATTCTGTCGTCATTTACGCCACACAACAGCCTTCTCTGCATTCTGTCGTCATTTACGCCTCACACCAGTCTTCTCTGCATTCTGTCGTCATTTACGCCACACACCAGCCTCCTCTGCATTCTGTCGTCATTTACGCCACACACCAGCCTTCTCTGCATTCTGTCGTCATTTACGCCTCACACCAGTCTTCTCTGCATTCTGTCGTCATTTACGCCACACACCAGCCTTCTCTGCATTCTGTCGTCATTTACGCCTCACACCAGTCTTCTCTGCATTCTGTCGTCATTTACGCCACACACCAGCCTTCTCTGCATTCTGTCGTCATTTACGCCACACACCAGCCTGTCACGAAGCATTTGTTGAAGCGTAGGCCCATACTCACAGTGTTGTGCTAACTTTTTCAACTCCGCCACAAACTCAGCCACTGTCTCGTCCGTTTTCCGCGTGCGTGAATTAAACTTGTATCTCTGCACAATCTCACTTGGTTTTGGATTATAATGGGCCTTGAGCACAATGACAAGATCCCGATACGTTTTCTCAGCTGGCGTCGCAGGACACAGCAAACTATCAGGGTTATCCAAAGAGATTCGAAAAGTCACCGCACGTTCGGTGACTTTTCGTTCTCTTCAATTCGGTTCCTTTTGCCGATTGCATTTCGGTGACCCTGCGGTGTATTCAGCAAGCACCACAGGGTCCCCGAATTGCAGGGAAAAGCTGCCGCCGAAAACTAACCGAATGCACGCTGAAAACAAGCAAAAACATCTGGATTAACCTTTGAAAAAGACGAACAGGAGCCGAACAGGAGCCGAATCACACAGAGCCGAAGCAGCTGTGACGTAGAGGAGGCAGTGAATAAATTAGAAAAACCATTTGTATGAATCTGGGAAAAAGAAACGCTGTTTGCAAAGAAACTACTGAGCGAAAATGTCTGAAATTTTCACAGGAGATCCAGGGAATGATAATAAAGAGGGCTGTTACAGAAAAAATAAGTAAACTGAAAAAAAAAATCAAAAAAAAAATCGGACTTTTAAAAAAAAAATAAAAAAATCTGAAAAATGCTTAAAGTATCCTAAAAAATCTATAAATAAAGAGACTTTTTGCTGCAGAATTTTATAATGAACGGTTTATTAGATATTGAATTAAAACGGGAATATTTTTAACATTGAAGCCTATGGGATTCTCCTGAATTAATTTTCCGAATTAAACCACCGAATGACAGGGCATTAGGGGAACCTTTCACTGCTGGTTTGTGTTCTCTGAATAGCCGAAGCAGTGCTTTTTCATGGGGATTTCACTGCCCTCGAACAGGGACCGAACAGGCACCGTATGTTCAGGCAATTCGCCAGGATTTGGCGAATTGCCTGCTCTCTGAATAGCCGAATGGTCAGGAAAGGTAACCGAACACTGATTTTCAGCGTTCGGTTACCTTTCTCAAGCAATTCGGATCTCTTTGGATAACCCTGTATATGTGGACGCACCGACTCCACTTAATAACACAGCTTTCTTCTTGCTGGCATCAGTAAACTCATTAGCTTGAGAAAAATATTCCAACATTTTATATTTTTTGAGAAAGGATTTTACCAGGAAGGATACATTGAGATTTCTCTTGTTTTCAGTATGTCCTGGGTGGTGAGTATGTGCCGTAGGGTGTCTTGCCCAAGAGCACTTACTGGAGAGGTGCTCTTGCTGGGATCGAACCCATGACTCCACAGGCTCTCTCCGCGCAGAGCAGTGATGTTACCTCTACTCCACCCAGCCCGTGGAATCCCATGATTGCAACTCACAATCAAAGGGGTTCACCTGACCCACCAGTGTCATCCTGTCTCAGAAAACGACTTCTTGTCCTGCAGTTTTTTGTTTTTTAGCTTGTCTTCAGCTGCTCTGCAGACTCTGAACCTTCACATAACAGTCTCTCAATACACAGCGGTTTATCCTCGTCGCCAATTCTGTAATATCTTCATATGACTGATGCAGAGGCAGGTGGTGGATGAATTACTTATTCTCTTTATTCGCTGGTACAGACACAGCTCTCCCACTCAGGAAACTGACAACAACGACCCCTGACCCGGAAACAGATTTACATTAACAGAAAACCGGTAACACTAACAACTATGCCCTCTAGTGGGAAATAAGTAAAGCACTGATCTACTACACGTTTCTCCTGGTTTTCACCTTTCTCTGAATAACCCTGATAGTGCACATTACATTAAAAATGGGATGGACGTAAGAGGTCATAGTGGACCTGGAAAAAACGGGACACTGATTTCTAGAGTCAACATTGTGGAGCTTGAGGGGACCAATGCATGCTGACGGGAGGGGGGCCAAATATATATTTTTACCTAGGGTGGGGGGCCCCCTCATGGTTCCTGCACCTGGGCACCTCGGAATCTCCTGAGTACGGATTAAAGAAAGACTCTCATACGCGATGAAAGATCAAAACCGGACAATGCGCAATGAAGAATGAAACTTAATAATACGCATGCGCAGATGCCGCTGGACGCGAGAGGTGGTTCCTGGGATCAGAGGAGGAACAACGACCAGAAGATTTGTGTCAGCTGCTGGGAATTACATTGATTGTTTTGGGTGATGAAAAGGGTTTTTAAGGAGGATTCTAGTCATTTAGATCCAAGCTCTTGATGAAGTGAGACCTATCGACTCCCGAAATGCGTTGAGCTGGGAAATTCTTGGCAAGTGCAGCGGTGAGCTGAGTGACCAGAATCCGAATGGTTGGCGTCGATCCTTGACATCATAAGAATTGGATGAATTGTATCAGCTGTCATATCGGGAGGTCTGGGCCACTGTGGCACATGTGTATATGCACATTTTGTTATGTGCTTTTATATTGAGTGTTTTTTTTGTCTTTTAACAAATGTCATTTTTAAACAAAATACTACACTATGGTGGGTTCCTTATCTCTGCTTTATTTCAGAGTTTGTAAAGGAAGTGGAATCAATATTGTGGACTCCTATCTGTATCTAGGACTCCACATTGGTAAATAGATGTACATTTATGCACGTGATTGCGCCACTGTTTATAACCCAAAAAAAGAAAAAATGTAGTGTTGCCATATAGTGAGGTTTATGGTTGTCTGGGTTATATTGTTACCATATAGTGAGGTTTATTGTTGTCTGGGTTATATTGTTACCATATAGTGAGGTTTATTGTTGTTGTCTGGGTTATATTGTTACCATATTGTGAGGTTTATTGTTGTTGTCTGGGTTATATTGTTACCATATAGTGAGGTTTATTGTTGTTGTCTGGGTTATAGTGAGGTTTATTGTTGTCTGGGTTATATTGTTACCATATAGTGATGTTTATTGTTGTTGTCTGGGTTATATTGTTATCGTGTAGTGAGGTTTATGGTTGTTTGGGTTATAGTGTTACCATATAGTGAGGTTTATTGTTGTTGTCTGGGTTATAGTGTTACCATATAGTGAGGTTTATTGTTGTTGTCTGGGTTATAGTGTTACCATATAGTGAGGTTTATTGTTGTCTGGGTTATAGTGTTGCCATATAGTGAGGTTTATTGTTGTTGTCTGGGTTATAGTGTTACCATATAGTGAGGTTTATTGTTGTCTGGGTTATATTGTTCCTCCTGCATTTTAATATGTGCGTATCCTGCTGACAGATTTGGTTTTTACATTATTACACTGTATGTTAATGCAGCGAGAGACATTAATACGGTCAGACTGTGCCCAGAAGCTTACAATCTACAGCTATTACCGGCTGCCGGCATGATGTATGTGATATAGGGTCAACGTGTTACTTTCCCCAGCTGTGTAATTGACTTTGAGTTACACAGAGATCTGGCAGCGGATCAAAGTGTTGGAGTGCTTCCCTATGACGTGGCGGCGGTTATTGTCCCGTGTTGGTCGTATTGTTATTGGCTCAGTAACCTGCAGATTAATCAGTAACTGATGGAGATAAAGGCTCAGGAGCTTCATTTATCGGCTTTACTGCAGCGGCGCGACTCAGGACACGACGCCTCACCTCATCAACACACGACGCCTCACCTCATCATAAGGCTAGGGTCAGACTGAGGCAGTGCGAACGCGCGTGCAGCCGCACTTAATCACGGCCGCACTAGCAGCAGATGCCGGGCAATGACGGCCAATATACGAAGTACGGTCGCACAAAAGTCCGGCCGCGCAACGCAAGTGGAAAATGAACGCATTTTTTCGAGAACGTGAAACCGCAGGTACTGACGTACAGAGTGCGCTGCGTCCGCTAGCGGCGTGTGTGCGTGATTGGGAGACGTCAGACGCTGCTAATGTCCGGCCAACATAACGTCCAGACACAAAAAGTGTTTTATTGATGATCCGTACAAAATCACGGACGAAAATGAGCATAGTATGACCACTATCACGTATTCCGTGAAAAAATGCGTCCATTCGTTCGAACACACTTTTTCACAGACAACATAAAAATGCGTTCGTCTGACCCTAGCCTAACACGACGCCTCACCTCATCATAACACGACGCCTCACCTCATCATCCTGTTACCTTTTCATTCAACAGAAAATAATCCCTTTTAGTAAAAAGTAGAAAATAAAGTAAAATGTCAAAGTACATAAAACAAACCCTCATTTATCCTATAGAATCCTGTCCAGCAATATCTTAAACTCGAAAAATATTATTATATGTAGTTCTATGAGACGAGGAGCAGGTCTTGGATATGTGTCAGTATTTATTGTATCATTCCATACACACAGTGTGTCAGTGACTCAATCCATGCGGAATATTAAGATGCTGCAGTATATGTTATCTATTTGTAAATGTATATAAAAGCAACTACTGAATATATGGAGGAGCCCCATAAAACACCCACACACCCTGAATATATGGAGGAGCCCCTAAAAACACACCGCACACCCTGAATATATGGAGGAGCCCCTAAAAACACCCGCACACCCTGAATATATGGAGGAGCCCCTAAAAACACACCCGCACACCCTGAATATATGGAGGAACCCCTAAAAAGACACCCACACACCCTGAATATATGGAGGAGCCCCTAAAAACACACCCGCACACCCTGAATATATGGAGGAACCCCTAAAAACACACCCGCACACCCTGAATATATGGAGGAACCCCTAAAAAGACACCCACACCCTGAATATATAGAGGAACCCCTAAAAAGACACCTGCACACCCTGAATATATGGAGGAGCCCCTAAAAAGACACCCACACACCCTGAATATATGGAGGAGCCCCTAAAAACACACCCACACACCCTGAATATATGGAGGAGCCCCTAAAAACACACCCACACACCCTGAATATATGGAGGAGCCCCTAAAAACACACCCACACACCCTGAATATATGGAGGAGCCCCTAAAAACACACCCACACACCCTGAATATATGGAGGAACCCCTAAAAATATACCCGCACACCCTGAATATATGGAGGAACCCCTAAAAATATACCCGCACACCCTGAATATATGGAGGAACCCCTAAAAATATACCCGCACACCCTGAATATATGGGGGAGCCCCTAAAAACACACCCGCACACCCTGAATATATGGAGGAGCCCCTAAAAAGACACCCATAAAATATAGAGGAATCCCTAAAAAGACAGCCGCACACCCTGAATAGATGGAGGAACCCCTAAAAAGACACACGCACACCCTGAATATATGGAGGAACCCCTAAAAACACACCCACACACCCTGAATATATGGAGGAGCCCCTAAAAACACCCGCACACCCTGAATATATGGAGGAGCCCCTAAAAAGACACCCGCACACCCTGAATATATTGAGGAGCCCCTAAAAAGACACCCACACACCCTGAATATATGGAGGAGCCCCTAAAAAGACACCCGCACACCCTGAATATATGGAGGAGCCCCTAAAAAGACACCGCACACCCTGAATATATTGAGGAGCCCCTAAAAAGACACCCGCACACCCTGAATATATGGAGGAGCCCCTAAAAAAGACACCCGCACACCCTGAATATATGGAGGAGCCCCTAAAAAAGACACCCGCACACCCTGAATATATGGAGGAGCCCCTAAAAAGACACCCACACATCCTGAATATATTGAGGAGCCCCTAAAAAGACACCCGCACACCCTGAATATATGGAGGAACCCCTAAAAAGACACCCACACACCCTGAATATATGGAGGAGCCCCTAAAAACACACCCACACATCCTGAATATATGGAGGAGCCCCTTAAAAGAGGAAGATTGGAAGGGAATTGAGGGACAGATGGTTGTGGGACCAATGCAGGGACTGTTCCTGCTTAATATTTGTACCTGCTTCACGGCAACACATTTCCTCCCCAACCCATGAATACGTATCAGCAATGCAAACCTTGGAAAACACGATGGATCTGAAAACCCGAACTGCCTCTAGGTCTGTTTTAAAAGCAGCTCTTTATTACGTGTAACTGGTTGATATTGGGGGCCTGGTCACCCCAACATAAGCCCTGAGACGGCCCCTTCCTCTTTTATTATCATACTATGTACATTTAAGTGGAACTTATGGAAACGCCAGCAGAATTATTAGCTTCTCCATCAGGTGAGGACCAGCTAGGGTCGTCAGGTCGGCCATGTTTTCCTGGACACATCTAATGTATTCATGCTGATAGGCAGTGCATAAAAATGCCACCCCGCGGCATGTATAATCCATACATTGCAGGTAAGAGGAATCCCAGGTGACCTGCCTTGATTTCCTTCCTGCAACGTATGAATTATACATGTTACAGGGCAGCACTTTTCCCTGTGCTCCTCCTCTGCATGAAACCATAATATGTGTCCTGAAAAACATGGCCGCCCTGGCAACCCTAGGGCCAGTGCTGCAGTGAATAGGAGTGTAAACGAGGATCACTTCACATCGTAATTTCCTGCAATGGTATATCAGCCTTGGTGACAGGAAGGGGTTAACCCCCCCCCCCCATGTTCTCTATCTTTCTCATTAAACTCTCTGGGGGTTATTCAAAGAGCACCGAAATTTAGTCGGAATTCACTATTCGCCGTAGGGTCATCGTAGTGCGGCGAAGATAGAGTCGCCGAAGCACGATGAAAATGTTGGAGAACTCTCCTATTCTAATAAGTGTTTAACCAATAAAAATGGATTAAAATGTGTCAACATAATAAATAAAGGTCCTTTAAAAAATTGGGAAACAAAAATGTTTTTTCTAAAAATATTCAAAAATGTGTTCTAAAAAAACAAAAAGGCTTTTTTAATGAAAATAAAAAGAATAAATGGTTGAATAAAAAAAGAAGTTCATATTTAAGTACATTGCATCCTATGGGGAAATAAAACGGGACTTTGCTAGTCTTTTTAAAAGCCAATGTGTGGAAATAATAAAACGGTCTTTTTTCCAGAACAAAAAAAAATGTTTTTTAAAAAAAAAAAAAGGGAATCAAAAATTTTGCCTAAAAAAAAAAAAATCCAAGAAAATAAATGAATTAAAAGGCTTTTTGCTGAAAATGAAAAGAATAACCAGTTGTTGAATAAAAAAAAATTTAAACTATATTATTTTTTTATTAAATCTTATGGGATTCTCCTGTTTAAACCGTCGAACTGAATCACCAAAAATCAGGGCATTTCACTGCAGTTCGGCGTTTTCTGAATAGATTAACCATTACTTCTCTATGGGACAATTTCGCTGTCGCCGAATTGCCGCAAACCGCACCATATTTCAGTGTCAATTTGCCAGTATTTTGAGAATTGACCGTTTCAGTGAATAAACGAATTGCCACGAAATTGCACCGTACGGTGCTTAGTGCATAACCCCTTATACGTGTAGATCGCCCAGACGCCAACGTGTCGAATCCTTTAGCATTTCGTGTGTTCCATGTATAGGGCTGCCAAGTCGGCCATGTTTTCCTGGACACAGAGGGGAGCGAAGGGAAGAGTGCTGCGCTGCATCATGTATAATTCATATGCTGCAGGAAGGAAATAAAGGCAGGGCACCTGGGATTCCTCTGATTCCTTACCTGCAGCGTATGGATTATACATGCTGCGGGGTGGCATTTTTCATGCTGTGTCCACAAAAACATGGCCGACCTGGTGACCCTTTCCGCACCTCCCCATTGTTTTTTTTTACTGATCTATATCAGGGCTGTCGGCTCATGCCCACCCGGGTGTTGATGCCTACAACTCCCATAATTCCTTCAATGCAAGAGATGCTAATGAATCATGGGAGTTGTAGTTCTGAAACATCTGTCGGTGGAGTTTTTGACAGCCCAGGGATCTAGATATCCCTTTTTGAAGAAAACCCACAACAAAAGATCTGTGTAGAGGTGTATTGTGTACAATAAGAGACCGGACCCAAAACCAGGGTTGGTGTCTATAGACCCCCTGCAGGGCTTTACAGACCGCGGAGATCAGGGCTGTAATAGGCGATTTATCATTTCAGAGAGGGTTGCACTATGTACATTGTATGGTGTGTTTTATACTCGCCCATAAACGTGTTTGCATAATACATTCCCAGCTGGGTGTGACTGTAACACAGAGTACACACAGGCCGGTGACACACACTCTTATTATCCGGATGCAGAGAAGACACGGACGGCCATTATTCTGAGTTAAAGTGCCGGCGGCGGCGTCCATCAGAGAGAGGAGAACGTGGCTCTGAAACCTGGACAAGAGGAGATTCCATTTAAACATGAACCCCCTTCGCTGCTGTGATTGTGTACACACAACCTTCAGTAGCAGATCAGGGGTTACGCTGCATCATCGCAAATTCATTTTGTTTTTTAATTTGGGCTCCAGAACATTCCCCATAGGTTTTAGCAGCTTGGACATGATGGCCGAGGAGCTAACACTTTATATACCCAGCTGGGAATGTGTCTGAATGACATCTCCCCTGCTGATCCTGCATGGAGACCTGAACTGCAGTAACTTTTTGGCCAGTAGATGGCGACATCTCCCTGTGAAATAGGTTATTACAGTAAGGAATACATTGGGGGATATTCCCACAGATTTCATACTGTGTGATCACTGGTTCCTGATGGTGGTTTTCTGGAAAATCCCTTGGTAGTGAAGGGGTTAACCAAATGTTATAATATTTATTCATTAATAAATTAACCAGGTGATTATGTAAAAATGTAGAAAATTTGAGGAGGGGGGGGGGGTAGAAGATTTCTGTGTATTCTTGAAAAAAGATGGGGTGCTGGCTGTGCAGCTCACCTGGCAGTTTTTCAGTCTATATTAGGGGGGGGGGGCGTCTGTGCAAGATATTTAAAATTTTGTTTGTATTTAAAGTAAAAAAACCACACCGAATTCGGCCAGGAAAAAAAGCAAGTTTTTTTTTAAAAAAAAAAAATTCCAAAAAAATCAATAAGTTTAAAAGGCTTTTTTTGCTGCGGATAGAAAGAATAAATGGTTGAATAAAAAATACAAGTATTTTAACATGGAGTCCATCACTCTCACCTTGCAGCCCATCACAATGGCCTTGCAGTCCATCACTCTCACCTCGCAGCCCATCGCTCTCGCCTCGAAGTCCATCACTCTCACCTTGCAGCCCATCACAATGGCCTTGCAGTCCATCACTCTCACCTCGCAGCCCATCGCTCTCGCCTCGAAGCCCATCGCTCTCGCCTCGCAGCCCATCGCTCTCGCCTCGCAGCCCATCGCTCTCTCCTCGCAGCCCATCGCTCTCTCCTCGCAGCCCATCGCTCTCGCCTCGCAGCCCATCGCTCTCGCCTCGCAGTCCATCGCTCTCGCCTCGCAGTCCATCGCTCTCGCCTCGCAGTCCATCGCTCTCGCCTCGCAGTCCTCTCCTCCTGTTTCCACCCCCAACCCTTCTAGATTGTGAGTTCCCACAGGAATAGGGCCCTCGCTTCCTCCTATACTGGATTGTCAAATGTTGTTCAGTCTCAGTGTATTGTAACCGTGTCTATATAGTACCCATTGTACAGCGCTGTGGAATAAGCTGGCGATATGTAAATAATAATAATAAAATACGGACCCAGTGGACGTCCAGCATTAATGTCTGTATCCCATGAGCTCTCAGATCTTTCCCTGCATTACAGAAAGACAGAAACCACCACAAATAGTCCTCTGACCGCCTACAGGCTGGAACCCCCATATGTTAATGATTGTGAAGATCCATAATTTTTAAACAGAATTAAAATGAGTGAAGTTTAACCCTTTGACGCCTAAAAATATGTAAAATCTATTTAAGAATTGTAATACAATAAATACCAAAACTTGGCATATAAACCCCATTTCCATACATTTTTAATGCAGGATTAGTGTGCCCCCTATGGAGAAACAAAATCATTGGTGAGCCCTCACTCCTGTCCCCCTGTATTACTACAATGAATCTACAAGGAGCAGCCCCCACCCTCACTGTAACACAAAGCTCAACAAACTTTACTGCAGCATTCCGGCAGCCGGGAATTTGTCAGAATACAGGGAGAGCTGTGGGGTCAATCGCTGCTGTACAGGGATAAGATTCAGGGGGTTATAAATTAATGACCGTAAATCCCTGTACAGTACAGATACAAGGTGTTGCTGTAATTGCATACACAGGCATTATGCGGCACATACAGATACAAGGGGTTGCTGTAATTGCCATACACAGGCATTATGCAGCACATACAGATACAAGGTGTTACTGTAATTGCCACACACAGGCATTATGCAGCACATACAGATACAAGGTGTTGCTGTAATTGCCACACACAAGGCATTATGCAGCACATACAGATGCAAGGTGTTGCTGTGATTGCCACACACAGGCATTATGCAGCACATACAGATACAAGGTGTTGCTGTAATTGCCACACACAGGCATTATGCAGCACATACAGATGCAAGGTGTTGCTGTAATTGCCATACACAGGCATTATGCAGCACATACAGATACAAGGTGTTGCTGTAATTGCCACACACAGGCATTATGCAGCACATACAGATGCAAGGTGTTACTGTAATTGCCACACACAGGCATTATGCAGCACATACAGATACAAGGTGTTGCTGTAATTGCCCCACACAGGCATTATGCAGCACATACAGATGCAAGGTGTTGCTGTAATTGCCACACACAGGCATTATGCAGCACATACAGATGCAAGGTGTTGCTGTAATTGCCATACACAGGCATTATGCAGTGCATACAGATTACAAGGTGTTGCTGTAATTGCCACACACAGGCATTATGCAGCACATACAGATGCAAGGTGTTTCTGTAATTGCCACACACAGGCATTATGCAGCACATACAGATGCAAGGTGTTGCTGTAATTGCCCCACACAGGCATTATGCAGCACATACAGATGCAAGGTGTTGCTGTAATTGCCACACACAGGCATTATGCAGCACATACAGATGCAAGGTGTTGCTGTAATTGCCATACACAGGCATTATGCAGCACATACAGATGCAAGGTGTTGCTGTAATCGCCACACACAGGCATTATGCAGCACATACAGATACAAGGTGCTGCTGTAATTGCATGCACAGGCATTATGCAGCACATACAGATACAAGGTGCTGCTGTAATTGCCATACACAGGCATTATGCAGCACATACAGATATTGCATTGCTAATCAGATCATTATGATCACTACAAACCCCCATAAGCAAGAGATCTCACCATTTTATTATCTGTCTGCTGCAAATTTACTGCATCTGCCTGTATGCTGATAATACAGACCCTGTGTTATATTGTACCAGATAAGGGACAATGTCTAGTGACTAGAACCTTTCATTCCAATGATATTTCTGCCTATATGCGGATAATGCAGCCCCCCTTTGACATTGTGCCAGAAAGGGGACGCCATGCAGAACTTAAAACCTTTCATCCCAGTAATATTTCTGTAAAGGATAAATACATGAAATATTAAAAATTAACAAATTTACTTTGTTTTAATATAATGAACTGTTAATTATTTTATGTAAATTTGCCATTTCCCATCATTTAAATTTTAACTACGCATCCCATGTCTCAGTTACTGAAATCTATTTTCCAACAGAAAGCACTTGGTAGTGAAGGGGTTAAAGAAATGTTATAGTAAAGCATTTAATCATAAGCTGAATGTCCGTGTGGCTGCGGGTAGTCACCCGTCCTCTCGCCCTGGCAGTGCCTCCTGTCTGGACCTGCCCTGCGGCTTGTGATTTGGCAGCAGCCCAAGTCCTTTCTGTGTGTCTCCACTTGTCTGTAGGAGTGCAAGTAAAAGCTTTTGGGTGAAGTGAGGTCTAAACATGGGACGTTTCTCAACGAGCTGAAGCGCCGCCATCACTGTCCCCCAATTACAGATTGGAGGCAGATACAGAGTGTCCTATGTTTTGCTTTTATGACAAGCCGTAGTTTTTACCAGATAGGGCTGGGGTCTCCCACTGATCCTCTAGTCCCGAAACTCAAGCATTAACCCAATCCACTCCTCTAACTACCCTACATTGTCAGTAACACCCTAAAAGGGGTACAATGGCCGCCGTGACAATCTAATGTAATTTGAATAGTCGGGATGACCTTAGTCTCCCCCCCCCCCCTCCTACCCGTGGTGATTCAGCCTGAGCAGGTGGAATTCTTCATACCCAGAATGCCGTCAGTCAGCTTTTGCTGACAACTGTTCCTGGATTTAGGTCAGGAATGTACAGCTATACATTCAGGCCCGGATTAAGATCTCTATGGGCCTGGAGCTGAATATTTTGGTGGGCTTCTTTTTAAGTTTAGTGCAATGAAAACATAATTTTTGGTTATTTAATCGGGCAGATACGGGTATACCTAACCAGCAGATACTGTCTGATTAAATGATTGAAATCTGAATGAATAATTAAAGAGTGTACATTTTTTTTTCCCCTTTTTATCATCCAAACCTTTGGTTATATATTCTATAGGGAATTCTTGTTTAAAAGAAAATAAATGGGAACATGTTACATTTTTTAGAGAAAATATACAATTTTAACCAAAAAAAGAAATATTTCCCTTGTGTTTTGAAACATGTTTTTTTTTTGCGAATAATATGACTAATGTATAAAACACTGACCTCGCTCCCATTGTGGGAAATGAGAAGGTGAGTAATGGCAGTGGTATTGCTCATTTTATATGTGACAAATGGACAATGCCATCGCTTTGGAACTAAAAATAAATAGAAGAAAAAAATATTTTAGAACGGCAGTTAAATCCCCCATAGAGAAGCAATGGTTAATCTATTCAGAGACACCGAACAGCAGAGAAATGTCAGTGAAACGCTGTGATGTTTCGGTGGTTTCATTCGGCAGGTTTATTCAGGAGAATCCCATAGGCTTCAATGTTAAAAATATTCCCGTTTTAATCCAATATCTAATAAACCGTTTATTATTTTAATCTGCAGCAAAAAGTCTCTTTTATTGAATTTTTTTGAGGATCTTTTAGGAATTTTTCAGGATTTTTTGGGCAATTTTTTTCAGTTTTTTTTTTTTCTTTTCAGAGCGTTTTTTCCTTTTTTCTGTAACAGATATTTTTATTACCATTCATTGGATTTTATGTGTAAATTTCAGGCATTTTCGTTCAGTAGTTTTTTTGCAAACAACGTTTACATTTTAACACTTTCATTTGTATTTTTTTTTTTATATATTATTTTTACCCCGTTCGTCAGCTTGTCGGCTATTTCCGTCGGCTGGTCTGTGCTGTGATCGGCAGCTTGGCGGCTTTTTCTGATGTGTTCGGCGTGTTTTTTTGCGGCGGTTCGGCGGGTGACTGGTGAGTTTTCGGCAGGCGTTCGCCAGGTTTTCCCTGCACTCCGGGGACTCTGCAGTGAATGCTGAAGTCACCGCAGGGTGGTGAACTTTGATTCCCTGAAGTGCGGGGAACGAGTGAGCGCCGAAATGTCGGCGACATTCCGGCGCTCTCTGAATAAACACCTTAAGTTTTTTGTTCGTTTTATAAAACTGAATAAAGCAATAAGTTCCCTGCGAGAAACGCTGTGATTAATAATCAAAACAAATTCCGAGTTGATGAAAGTCGAATGTGGAAACAGGAATTTATTGGCCATGCGTCTGTCCCGGATAAAGCTTGGATCATCAGCGCGGGTTTTAATTCCTTCCTCAGCTGTTTGATTGGAAAGAAAACGAAACATTTGCCTGAAAACGCTCAGCGGTCCAAAGATTTATACAGTGTAGGCGTCAGAATGAAGCGAAAAATAAAAATAGAGGAATGATTTAATAATGGAACGCTGACTTTTATATATATATATATCAGAAGGACAGGCGGGGGGGGGTAACCACCGGTTTAAAACTTGTGCCGGTCAAGAACTTCATTAAAAGAGATTTTGGAAAATATGATAATCACATATCTGGGTTTTACTCGTTAAGCTCTCGTTTTTATATTCTTTTTTTTCCCATTTTATTTGAGCATTTCCTTCTGTTTTCTCTTTTTCCAAAAAGTAACTCTATATAATGATTGTTATTGTAACAGATCTCAGTACCCCAACAGGGTCACATCTCCCAATGCTGCTTCCTTCCTGCACCCCCGTGTTCTCCTCATGACTCTCGTGTCTTTCTCCAGTCCTTAGCCGCAGTTTGGGTGGGGGTAATGTAGCTGACCCCGGCCTATCCCATCCCTTTTATAATATTTAAATAAAACATTTACAAGCCATAAATTACTCTTTAATGACACTTACATAGCACTGCTATACTGATATACAGTCATGGCTGAAATTGTTGGCACCCCAGACATTTTTCCAGAAAATCAAGTATTTCTCACAGAAAGTGTTGCAGTAAGACATGTTTTGCTATACACATCTTTATTCCCTTTGTGTGTATTGGAACAAAACAAAAAAAGGGAGGAAAAAAAGCAAATTGGACATAATGTCACAAAACTCCAAAAATGGGCTGGACAAAATTCTTGGCACCTTAACTTAATATTTGATCGCACACACTTTGGAAAGAATAAGTGAAATCAGTTGCTTCCTATAACCATCAATAAGCTTCTTACACCTCTCACCCGGGATTTTGCACCCCTCTTCCTTTGCAAACTGCTCCAGGTCTCTCTTATTGGAAGGGCGCCTTTTCCCAACAGCAATTTTAAGATCTCTCCACAGATGTTCAATGGGATTTAGATCTGGACTCATTGCTGGCCACTTCAGAACTCTCCAGCGCTTTGTTGCCATCCATTTCTGGGTGCTTTTTGACGTATGTTTGGGGTCATTGTCCTGCTGGAAGACCCAAGATCTCGGACGCAAACCCAACTTCTCTGCGTGGGCTCTACAGTGCGACCCAAAATCCTTTGGTAATCCTCAGATTTCATGATGCCTTGCACACATTCAAGGCACCCAGTGTCAGAGGCAGCAAAACAACCCCAAAACATCATTGAACCTCCACCATATTTCACTGTAGGGACTGTGTTCTTTTCTTTGTAGGCCTCATTCCGTTTTTGGTAAACAGTAGAATGATGTGCTTTACCAAAAAGCTCTATCTTGGTCTCATCTGTCCAAGACGTTTTCCCGGAAGGATTTTGGCTTCCTCAAGTACATTTTGGCAAACTATAGTCTTGCTTTTCTATGTCTCTGTGTCAGCAGTGGGGTCCTCCTGGGTCTCCTGTCATAGCGTTTCATTTCATTTAAATGTTGACGGATAGTTCGCGCTGACACTGATGCTCCCTGGGCCTGCAGGACAGCTTGAATTTCTTTGGAACTTGTTTGGGGCTGCTTATCCACCATCCGGACTATCCTGCGTTGCAACCTTTCATCAATTTTTCTCTTCCGTCCACGCCCAGAGAGATTAGCTACAGTACCATGGCTTGCAAACTTCTTGATAATGTTGCGCACTGTGGACAAAGGCAAATCTAGATCTCTGGAGATGGACTTGTAACCTTGAGATTGTTGATATTTTTCCACAATTTTGGTTCTCAAGTCCTCAGACAGTTCTCTTCTCCTCTTTCTGTTGTCCATGCTTAGTGTGGCACACACAGACACACAATGCAAAGACTAAGTGAACTTCTCTCCTTTTTTATCTGCTTTCAGGTGTGATTTTTATATTGCCCACACCTGTTACTTGCCCCAGGTGAGTTTACAGGAGCATCACATGCTTGAAACAATCTTATTTATCCACAATTTTGAAAGGGTGCCAAGAATTTTGTCCAGCCCATTTTTGGAGTTTTGTGACATTATGTCCAATTTGCTTTTTTTTCCTCCCTTTTTGTTTGTTCCAATACACACAAAGGGAATAAACATGTGTATAGCAAAACATGTGTTACTGCATTACTTTTCTGTGAGAAATACTTGATTTTCTGGAAAAATGTCTGGGGTGCCAACAATTTCGGCCATGACTGTAATTATCCAGTGCACCACACACACACACTGCATCCTGTCCTCACTAATCACCCCCAGCCCACTCCCTAAAATCAAACAGTGACCTGCACCTAGATCCTCCCCGCATCACCTCTTCCCATGATACACTGCAGGATTTCTCACAAGTAGCCCCCATCCTCTGGAAAGCTCTCCCTCGTACTGTCAGACTTTCCCCTAGTTTCCCTTCCTTCGAACGCTCCCTTAAGACATTCCTGTTCAGGGAAGCCGACGCCCCGACTCACTGACGCAACCAGTCCATCGCTCGCAGCCCATCGCTCTCGCCTTGCAGCCCATCGCTCTCGCCTTGCAGCCCATCGCTCCCGCCTTGCAGCCCATCGCTCCCGCCTTGCAGCCCATCGCTCCCGCCTTGCAGCCCATCGCTCCCGCCTTGCAGCCCATCGCTCTCGCCTTGCACCATCGCTCTCGCCTTGCAGCCCATCGCTCTCGCTGCAGCCCCATCGCTCTCGCCTTGCAGCCCATCGCTCTCGCCTTGCAGCCCATCGCTCCCGCCTGCAGCCCCATCGCTCCCGCCTTGCAGCCCATCGCTCTCGCCTTGCATCCCATCGCTCTCGCCTTGCAGCCATCGCTCTCGCCTTGCAGCCCATCGCTCTCGCCTTGCAGCCCATCGCTCTCGCCTTGCAGCCCATCGCTCTCGCCTTGCAGCCATCGCTCTCGCCTTGCAGTCCATCGCTCTCGCCTTGCAGTCCATCGCTCTCGCCTTGCAGCCCATCGCTCTCGCCTTGCAGTCCTTTCCACCAGTTTCCACCCCCTACCCTTCTAGATTGTGAGTTCCCAGGGGACTATGGCCCTCGTTTCCTCCTGTACTGGATTGTCAAATGTTGTTCAATGTATTATAACCCTGTCTATACTGTGCTTATTGTACAGCGCTGCGGAATATGCTGAACATATTTAAATAAAGAATAATTATCAGCAGGCGATTAGTGCTGGGCGGTGGTGTGATCAGCAGACCCTGTGTGCTGGTGTCACCCTCTTCTCCTAGCTTGTCCACCCCTGAGGACTATATTGCCTCTGTTCCTCTTTAATAAAAGTCTTGGTGATGAGAAGCAGATAAAGCCCGGAGCCGTGTTATATAAAATCCCTAAGAGTTGCTGTCGTGTAATCGGACGCGTCCCATTAATCATCGCAGTGTGTAAACGCGGCTCATCCTTCCTCAGATTTGTTTTGATAATGGCTCTTCGCTCAAGGCTGTGAAAATCATTATCCCACGGGTCTCCTCAGGTCTTCCATCAGACGTCCTGCGCTCATTGCTGAACCACTGATCAGGGGCCAGATCTGCAAACGTGTGATTTGTCTGCGGGTCTGGTTCCATGTCAGGTTTGCCTATAACAGCGCAGATTTGGTCCTTGTGGTCATGTCTCCCCAGGCCATGCCCCGCCGCCCCCTTGGTCATGCAACGGTTGTTTCCCACATGCATAGGGGGTTTGGTGCCGATGCTGGTCTCACTCGTTGTGTTCTTGCTTTTCCTTATTCCTCGTTCTCACAGACGTGTTCCCCGTTGCGAGCGTTGCCTGCTGCCATGTAGGGTCATGGGCGCTGGACAGCAATCCTGGCAGATTTGCTGCAGTGGCAAAACGGGCAAATATTGGGCGTAACAAGCCTGTAAAGCAGTGTTTCCCAAACCTGTCCTCGGGACACACAGACAGGCCAGGTTTGCAGGGTATATGAAGCACAGCACAGAGGATATGATTTGCTGCTCAGTGATTGCAGGATTCAGTCTGTATTTCCCCAAGTGATCTGTAAAACCTGTCCTGGCTGAGGGTCCTGAGGAGAGGTTTGGGAAACACTGATGTAAAGGGGCACTACCACATACTTAAGCTGTTACTAGATTACTTGTGCATTACAGATAAAACAACCCTATAAAACACTTATAAAACACATAAACACACTATAAAACACATTATAAACACAAACGCATTATAAAACACATAAGACACTATAAAACACATTATCAACACACTATAATGCACATTATACACACATTATAAAACACATAAACACACTATAAAACATATTAGAAACACTAAAACACATTATAAAACACTTATAAACCATATTATAAAACCCATTATAAAACACTATAAAAACACATTATCAACACACTATAATGCACATTATACACACATTATAAACACACTAAAAGTGCATTATCAAAACATAAAACACCCTATAAAATGCATTGTAAAAAATATTATAAAACACATTATAAACACACTAAAAACATTATAAAACACACTATAAAACACATGTTGCTGGGTTTATTAAAGTAATTTCATATAAAAAGGAAAAATAAAGTTAGGTTTTTATCCCGTTTCCATTTTGTGGATTTTTTCCATGATGCAACATTTACAAAAATCTTATGGCAAGTCTTGCTTTACAGCTGTAATATGGGATAAAATGGGGGTGCAGGAGGGAATGTTTAAACAAGGCTGCACAGGTTCTATTGTTCTGTCTAGGCTACCTGAGATACAGTGAGTGGAAAATGATTTAATGACACATATAGAGGAAAATATCACACAATGGATGCGCCCAGTGACACATATAGAGGAAAATATCACACAATGGATGCACCCAGTGACACATATAGAAGAAAATATCACACAATGGATGCGCCCAGTGACACATATAGAGGAAAATATCACACAATGGATGCGCCCAGTGACACATATAGAGGAAAATATCACACAATGGATGCGCCCAGTGACACATATAGAGAAAATATCACACAATGGATGCGCCCAGTGACACATATAGAGGAAAATATCACACAATGGATGCACCCAGTGACACATATAGAGGAATTCTCTGTCCGGGGTCCAGCGGCGCTCTGACATCAGCGTCCTCAGACGCTGATGACGCGCTGATGCGCGATGACGTCATTTCCAGGTGACCCCCCCCGGCAATGCCGGGAGATCGCCTGGAAGGGAGGGGGCGGTCCGTTCGGATCCCTCTCCCCCCAGATCGGGAGGTCCCACAAAAAAAAGCCAGGCACCGCTTAATAGGGGAGTCTCCCCTGGTTTTAAGGCTAACGCAGTATTAACGTGCGTTTAGCCGCACTAAATCACGGCCGCGCTAGCAGCAAATGACGTCCAATGCCGGGCAGCATACGAAGAACGGCCGCACAAAAGTGCAGCTGCGCAACGCAAGTGGCAAACGAACGCATTTTTTCGAGAACGTGATGCCGCTAGTACTGACGTACAGAGTGCGCTGCGTCCGCTAGCGGCGTGTGTGTGTGATTAGGAGACGTCAGACGCTGCTAATGTCCGGCCAACATAACGTCCAGACGCAAAAAGTGTTTTATTGATGATCCGTACAAAATCACGAAAATGCGCATCGTATGACTGCTATCGCGTATTCCGTGAAAAAATACGTCCATTCGTTCGAACGCACTTTTTCACGGACAACGCGAAAAATGCATTAGTCTGACCCTAGCCTTAAGGGTCGCACTTCGGCGCCTGGTGGAGATAGGGGGTTTATTTGAACCCCGATATCTCCAGAACCGTGGCAGCTAGGGGGTCATGGAGGGTGTCAATCGAAAGACCTGAACATGGCCTTTCGAATGATACCCAACATGACCAGTTATAAAGTAAAAAAATAAAAATAAAAAACATGTATTTTTTTTTTGTGTTATTTTTATTGCAGCAATATTGTTCACATTGCAATTATAATGTGAACGATTATGCACTAATGATTTTTTTCTATGGTGTGCGTTTGCTAAAAATCACATAATTCCCCCCAAAAATTTAAGTCCCCATTTCTAATTTTTGTACAAGCGCACCCTATAGAAAACATAACCGCAAATGTTCATGTGATAAAAGGTGAGAAAGAACACTTTATACGCTGCAGATGATTAAAAATTCAAGTTATATTGCATTTTTTGTTATAATATACAGGCAGAACATGACATATACATATAAAAATGCTATATTATGAATCTGCCGAGTCTGCCGGAAAGAACGATATATAATATGTCTGGGTCGTATAATAAAATGTGACTTCAAATCGCGTTTAAACATGATGAGCGAAAGCTGTAAAAATTAGCTCCGCACACAGCGGTGAAATGCCTCAACAGTGAAAGGGTTAAAGGAACAGTGAGTTTTCCATAAAATAAGGGTTAAAAATAAAAACAAAAAATTCCTTCAAATATCGTGGCTAGGAGGTCCCCATAACCTGCCCGTGAAGTGGCGGATTTGTAGGGTGTATAGAAACCTCGCCATCACAGACCCACACACGACACCTAGCACTCTCAGTCTGCATACAATGTATCAAATTCATGAGATCGGACTAATTAGAAGCACATGTTATTTCCAAACACTAATTACACACCTGTTGTTTACGCCCATTTGAGAGCAAAGGTCATTTAGAGGTGAGAATCTTTGCACCTAGACATTAGTTTTTAACTCAATATCTAATAAACCGTTGCTTATAATATTCTGCAGTAAAGAGTCTCCTTATTTCTAGATTTTTTAGTATTTTTAAGCATTTTTTTATACTTTTTTCAAATTATTTTTTTTTCGAACACGCCAAAAAGTTCGAACTTGCGAACGGCCAAAGTTCGAATCGAACTCCGAACTGATCGAACAGCTCATCCCTACTCTGTAGCGCTGTACAATGACTAACGAATACACATACACTTTACACACACACAGAACAGTAGGAGGAAGGACCCTGCCCCAGAGCTTACAATCTAAGAGGAGAGGAGACCCTGCCCCAGAGCTTACAATCTAAGAGGAGAGGGGACCCTGCCCCAGAGCTTACAATCTAAGAGGAGAGGAGACCCTGCCCCAGAGCTTACAATCTAAAAGGAGAGGGGACCCTGCCCCAGAGCTTACAATCTAAGAGGAGAGGGGACCCTGCCCCAGAGCTTACAATCTAAGAGGAGAGGGGACCCTGCCCCAGAGCTTACAATCATCTAAGAGGAGAGGGGACCCTGCCCCAGAGCTTACAATCTAAGAGGAGAGGGGACCCTGCCCCAGAGCTTACAATCTAAGAGGAGAGGGGACCCTGCCCCAGAGTTTACAATCTAAGAGGAGAGGGGACCCTGCTCCAGAGCTTACAATCTAAGAGGAGAGGGGACCCTGCTCCAGAGTTTACAATCTAAGAGGAGAGGGGACCCTGCCCCAGAGCTTACAATCTAAGAGGAGAGGGGACCCTGCTCCAGAGCTTACAATCTAAGAGGAGAGGGGACCCTGCCCCAGAGCTTACAATCTAAGAGGAGAGGGGACCCTGCCCCAGCCAAGCTTACAATCTAAGAGGAGAGGGGACCCTGCTCCAGAGCTTACAATCTAAGAGGAGAGGGGACCCTGCTCCAGAGTTTACAATCTAAGAGGAGAGGGGACCCTGCCCCAGAGCTTACAATCTAAGAGGAGAGGGGACCCTGCTCCAGAGCTTACAATCTAAGAGGAGAGGGGACCCTGCCCAGAGCTTACAATCTAAGAGGAGAGGGGACCCTGCCCAGAGCTTAGAATCTAAGAGGAGAGGGGACCCTGCCCAGAGCTTAGAATCTAAGAGGAGAGGGGACCCTGCCCAGAGCTTAGAATCTAAGAGGAGAGGGGACCCTGCCCCAGAGCTTAGAATCTAAGAGGAGAGGGGACCCTGCCCCAGAGCTTACAATCTAAGAGGAGAGGGGACCCTGCCCCAGAGTTTACAATCTAAGAGGAGAGGGGACCCTGCTCCAGAGCTTACAATCTAAGAGGAGAGGGGACCCTGCCCCAGAGCTTAGAATCTAAGAGGAGAGGGGACCCTGCCCCAGAGTTTACAATCTAAGAGGAGAGGGGACCCTGCCCCAGAGCTTACAATCTAAGAGGAGAGGGGACCCTGCCCCAGAGCTTACAATCTAAGAGGATTCAATCAAGCCGGTAGTTTCTGCTGAATGTTTTCACTGGTCTCTGTCGATGTTCCTGCGTTGTTCTCGTCGTTGTTTCTGTCACCTTTTCATAGATCGTCACAAATCCCGGCTGTATATTCCCCGGTGTTACAAACTTCGGCCGGACACACAGCGTGGAGGAGAGCTGCCGGTTACGCATTTTATGAAGGAGGTTTCGTTCTTCCACGTTTTTTTTTCGCCGTTGTTTGCAGGAGCTTCCGCTGCCGGTGTTGAATTTTCTGGATAAGCCGAAGTTTACAGAAGTTTCAAAAAATGTCAACAACGAAATTAACCCTTAAGCGGTGAATTGGTGAAGAATTAAAATTTGGGTAAAGAACGTTTAATTTGCTTCAGCGAAACCGCCCGGCCGTGAATTCGCCGCTCAGCGGATAACGCCCGTTAAGTAAATGCGGCCGCAGGAAGCCAGTGATTTTCTGACGCCGCGGCACGGTGGATCTTTTTGTGCGCCAGGACTCCGGCCTTTCTGATCATTTGATTATCTTTGCCCACGTGCTCCCTGCGCTCTGCCCTGCTTTACCTTTTCCTCCCTTTCATGACGCAGCTTATTGTTTCACAGATCCCTCGTCACGCGCAGGAAGCGGCCGCGGCGCTCATTATCCGGCAATCAGGGATCTAAGTGCCGCCCGTGGACAGAGCGACCCGTCTCCATAGCCGCACGGAACGTTAGCGGGGGGGGGGGGCACCAAGAACGGGGGGGCGAGCTGGGAATATCTGTAATGCGGCGACTAAAAGGATGTTATTGTGTGTTTTGAACTCTAAATCAATGTGTTTAAAGGAGCCTCTTCCTAATATACAGCATTATTTATTCCCTTTAGTGAGTTATTCCTTTTTAAAAGAGAAATCTGGGGACGTCCCCTCACCCGACTCCCCCGACTCACCCGACATAAACACACGCTTTACTTACCAGCTGGCACATAGCACTACATGGGAGACCTGGGGGATGTGCAGGATCTTACTGTCCCTCTTTTTAGGGGCTCCTCCATATATTCAGGGTGTGTGGGTGTCTTTTTAGGGGCTCCTCCATATATTCAGGGTGTGCGGGTGTGTTTTTAGGGGCTCCTCCATATATTCAGGGTGTGCGAGTGTCTTTTTAGGGGCTCCTCCATATATTCAGGGTGTGCGGGTGTGTTTTTAGGGGCTCCTCCATATATTCAGGGTGTGCGAGTGTCTTTTTAGGGGCTCCTCCATATATTCAGGGTGTGTGGGTGTGTTTTTAGGGGCTCCTCCATATATTCAGGGTGTGCGGGTGTCTTTTTAGGGTCTCCTCCATATATTCAGGGTGTGCGGGTGTCTTTTTAGGGTCTCCTCCATATATTCAGGGTGTGCGGGTGTCTTTTTAGGGGCTCCTCCATATATTCAGGGTGTGCGGGTGTCTTTTTAGGGGCTCCTCCATATATTCAGGGTGTGCGGGTGTCTTTTTAGGGGCTCCTCCATATATTCAGGGTGTGCGGGTGTCTTTTTAGGGTCTCCTCCATATATTCAGGGTGTGCGGGTGTCTTTTTAGGGTCTCCTCCATATATTCAGGGTGTGCGGTGTCTTTTTAGGGGCTCCTCCATATATTCAGGGTGTGCGGGTGTCTTTTTAGGGGCTCCTCCATATATTCAGGGTGTGCGGTGTGTCTTTTTAGGGGCTCCTCCATATATTCAGGGTGTGCGGGTGTATTTTTAGGGGCTCCTCCATATATTCAGAGTGTGTGGGTGTTTTTAGGGGTTCCCCATATATTCAGGGTGTGTGGGTGTTTTTAGGGGTTCCTCCATATATTCAGGGTGTGCGGGTGTGTTTTTAGGGGCTCCTCCATATATTCAGGGTGTGTGGGTGTGTTTTTAGGGGTTCCCCCATATATTCAGGGTGTGTGGGTGTGTTTTTAGGGGCTCCTCCATATATTCAGGGTGTGTGGGTGTGTTTTTAGGGGCTCCTCCATATATTCAGAGTGTGTGGGTGTGTTTTTAGGGGTTCCCCCATATATTCAGGGTGTGTGGGTGTGTTTTTAGGGGCTCCTCCATATATTCAGAGTGTGTGGGTGTCTTTTTAGGGGTTCCCCCATATATTCAGGGTGTGTGGGTGTTTTTAGGGGTTCCTCCATATATTCAGGGTGTGCGGGTGTATGACAGAGCAGTAAGTCTCTAGTCAGATTCGTGTTGGAATTCATTGATCTCTATTGATATTATTGGTGCTGATCCTGTGACGTCATAGTAACCGTCTGGTCTCTGGCTCCGCCTCCAGGGATTTTGCCTAAACCTGCAGGGGCTTCCTGTGACTGTAATGTCGGAAGGTGTGGATCCAGTATTTTGGGACAGGGGTACGGTGACGTGTTTTCCCATGTATAATCATATTACGCCGGTGTCAGACGAACGCAGTGATCGCGTCCGTGTCGCCGCACAGTTTAACGTCCGCCGTAACATATAATCATGAGCAAAGGAGACCCACACACTAAGTGCGTCCGCATCGAACTGCGCAGCACAACGCACGCGGCAAACAGACGCAAGCTAGGCAAGGACATAAAATCGCTAGATGGACGCGCAGAGTGCGCCACGTCCGCGTAGCGTTCTGTGTGAGTGATGGGGAGACGTCAGACGCAGCGCATTTGCGACGTCCAGCATCTTGACGCACACAATGGCTTTTCATATTAATTTTATTTCCCATAATTCCCTTTTTTTTCTACATCCGTCAAAAAAACACAGACCGTGTGGTGTCTCCAGTATCTTCTGTCTGTCCGTCTGTCCGTTATGCACGCAGAGTGCGCTCAGACTGCGTTCGTCTGACATTAACCCTTCGCTCTTTGTTCCTGTTTAAGGCAGGGAATTTTATTGATTCAGTTTTTAAATCACCCCATTAGCCGTCCACCCCTGACACACACACAGGGCCGCGTATGTCACACATGCAGTGCCGCGGCTGTCTATCACTGCATATACCCCGGTTTTTGGAGGGGGGGGGGTTGTGTTGCCAGCCCGTGTGATGATGTGACGCGCCGCGGGGAATGCTGCGCGGCTTAAACCTCAATAACGCTAATGATATGGAATTAGTGATGTCTTCCGTCCATCCGCAGGCTGCGCGCAGCGTCTCATCTCATTACTGCCCCGGGCCCCTCCGAGCCCCGCGTTACTGGGGAGGAGGGGGCATACTCCTGTACCCTGCCGATGTGTATGCGTCTCCTGGATACAGATGGTACGCGGCGCGCTCATGGACAAACATCAATACGGCCACAAGAGGCCGAGCGGCTGCCATGGAGACACAGGAGGGATACTCATCCTTCCGGCTGCCAAGCAACCAGGCGTCCTGGCGTGATACGCCGTAATACACCGTGCTGGGGGCCGTTTATTCCCAGCGAGTGAGACGCGGCCTGGATATCATCCCTGCCATTAAATATCTTCTGACAGTTTAATGGCGGCGAGGGCGTTTCGATGTCTGCCATCTTGCTCGCAGTAATCTGTCGCTGAGTGACCGGGGGAAATCGCCGGCCGGGCCTGAACCTGAATTCTTAATAATGATCCAGCAGACAGAGCGTATGCGATGGACGTAAACACATGTATATGTGTGGCTGTGTGTGCATTGCGCTCCTCCCTAGCTGCTCGATAAGGGGAAATGCAGGTATCTCAGGGCACACAGTGTGTAATACAGGGTGCGATGCCTTTCTGTGTGTAATACAGGGTACGGTGCTTTGCTCTCTGTGTGTAATACAGGGTAAGGTGCTTTTCTCTCTGTGTGTAATACAGGGTACGGTGCTTTGCTCTCTGTGTGTAATACAGGGTACGGTGCTTTTCTCTCTGTGTGTAATACAGGGTACGGTGCTTTGCTCTCTGTGTGTAATACAGGGTACGGTGCTTTTCTCTGTGTGTAATACAGGGTACGGTGCCTCTCTGTGTGTAATACAGGGTAAGGTGCTTTACTCTCTGTGTGTAATACAGGGTACGGTGCTTTTCTCTGTGTGTAATACAGGGTACGGTGCTTTTCTCTGTGTGTAATACAGGGTATGGTGCTTTACTCTCTGTGTGTAATACAGGGTACGGTGCTTTTCTCTCTGTGTAATACAGGGTAAGGTGCTTTACTCTGTGTAATACAGGGTACGGTGCTTTTCTCTGTGTGTAATACAGGGTACGGTGCTTTTCTCTGTGTGTAATACAGGGTACGGTGCTTTTCTCTCTGTGTGTAATACAGGGTACGGTGCTTTTCTCTCTGTGTGTAATACAGGGTACGAAAAGCACCTTACCCTGTATTACACACAGAGAGAAAAGCACCCTGTATTCTATTTATCCAACAGGTCCTTCTGTGTGTCCTTTGCTGGTAACTCCTCCTCCTCATTGCCTCTATCTGTTGGTGTACCTCAAGGCTCTGTCCTTTGTCCTCTGCTCTTTTCCATCTACACCTCCTCCCTGGGCAAAATCATCAACAGCTTTGGCTTTAATTACCACCTCTACGCTGATGACACTCAGATCTACCTCTCTACCCCTGATCTCTCTCCCCCTGTCCTTTCAAAAGTCAGTGACTGTTTATCTGGCATCTCCTCCTAGATGGCCTCCCACCACCTAAAGATCAACATGTCAAAGACTGAGCTCCTACTTATTCCTCCCTCCAATGCCTCCCCACCTCCTGACTTCTCTATCACGGTGGAGGGTATCACCACCTCCCCATCAAACCAAGTTCGCTGTCTTGAAGTTACACTTGACTCTGCTCTTTCCTTCATCCCCCACATCAAGTCTCTTTCCTCCTCCTGCCGATACCAACTGCGTAATATTTCCAGAATTCGGCCATTTCTTACCGCTGTCACCACAAAACAACTCATACACGCCCTGGTAATCTCCCGACTCGTCTATTGCAATAATCTCTTATCTGGCCTTCCTCTGTCCCGCCTCTCCCCCCTACAATCCATCCTGAACGCCTCCGCCAGGCTAATTCACCTCACCCGCCGCTCTGTCTCTGCCGCTTCTCTCTGCGAGTCCCTTCACTGGCTCCCCATCCACTGCAGAATTAAGTTCAAAATCCTTATCCTTACCTACAAAACCCTCACTAACTCAGCTCCCCACTACCTGTCCTCACTAATCACCAAATACACCCCAGCCCGCTCCCTAAGGTCAAACAGTGACCTGCGCCTAGCTTCTCCCCGCATCACCTCTTCCCATGTTAGACTGCAGGATTTCTCACGCGCAGCCCCCACTCTCTGGAACGCTCTCCCTCGTACTGTCAGACTTTCCCCTAACTTCTCTTCCTTCAAACGCTCCCTGAAAACATTCCTATTTAGGGAAGCCGACCCCCCCAACTCACTGACACAACCATCAATCACTCTCACCTTACAGTCCTCTCCTCCTGTTTCCAACCCCAACCCTCCTAGATTGTGAGTTCCTACGGGAATAGGGCCCTCATCTCCTCCTGTACTGTTTGTCAAATGTTGTTCAATGTATTGTAACCCTGTCTATACTGTGCTTATTGTACAGCGCTGCGGAATATGCTGGCGCTTTATAAATTAATAATAATAATAATAATAATAAATAATACAGGGTAAGGTGCTTTTCTCTCTGTGTAATGCAGGGTAAGGTACTTTAGTCTCTGGGTGTAATACAGGGTACGGTGCTTTACTCTCTGGGTGTAATACAGGGTAAGGTGCTTTTCTCTCTGGGTGTAATACAGGGCACGGTGCTTTTCTCTCTGGGTGTAATACAGGGTAAGGTGCTTTTCTCTGTGTGTAATACAGGGTAAGGTGCTTTACTCTCTGGGTGTAATACAGGGCACGGTGCTTTACTCTCTGGGTGTAATACAGGGCACGGTGCTTTTCTCTTTGGGTGTAATACAGGGTAAGGTGCTTTTCTCTCTGGGTGTAATACAGGGCACGGTGCTTTTCTCTCTGGGTGTAATACAGGGTAAGGTGCTTTTCTCTCTGGGTGTAATACAGGGTAAGGTGCTTTTCTCTCTGGGTGTAATACAGGGTAAGGTGCTTTTCTCTTTGGGTGTAATACAGGGTAAGGTGCTTTTCTCTCTGGGTGTAATACAGGGTAAGGTGCTTTTCTCTCTGGGTGTAATACAGGGTAAGGTGCTTTTCTCTCTGGGTGTAATACAGGGTA
The DNA here is from genome assembly GCA_009667805.1 of Leptobrachium leishanense. Classification (NCBI taxonomy): domain Eukaryota; kingdom Metazoa; phylum Chordata; class Amphibia; order Anura; family Megophryidae; genus Leptobrachium; species Leptobrachium leishanense. Next base: position 15,889 of record RXON01000088.1, on the reverse strand, counting down.
AGGTGCTTTTCTCTCTGGGTGTAATACAGGGTGCAGTGCCTCTCTGTGTGTAATACAGGGTAAGGTGCGTTTCTCTCTGTGTGTAATACAGGGTAAGGTGCTTTTCTCTCTGGGTGTAATACAGGGTAAGGTGCTTTTCTCTCTGGGTGTAATACAGGGCACGGTGCTTTTCTCTGTGTGTGTAATACAGGGTACGGTGCTTTACTCTCTGTGTGTAATACAGGGTAAGGTGCTTTTCTCTCTGGGTGTAATACAGGGTAAGGTGCTTTTCTCTCTGGGTGTAATACAGGGTAAGGTGCTTTACTCTCTGGGTGTAATACAGGGTAATATTACATAGTTGGTAGCGGCAGGAGGAGGAACGAGACGGCAGGCTGTGCGAGGTTGTGTTTGGGGCAGAATCTCTTAATGTTTCAGTAATTCTATTCATTAGATCAGATTCAGCCCATGGTCCGCACTCTGTAACAGGATCCCAATTCCCTGACCGCCTGCCATCCCGAGGAATATATTCAGTAACAGAGTATGGACTTCATGTTGGAAACCAGGCAATTTAATAGAGTGGGGTTGTCTGACACTCTCGCAGTGTCCCACCGTGGGAAGAACCTGGCCCAGGTGCCTCCTTTTACATCACATCCATCACGTCTTGTGTTTCGGCGTAGCTGAGCCGCCATGTTATCACCGCTCCGCGGCTTTTCTCAGGCTTGTTGGGTCCGTTGTCGAATAGACAAACATACCTGAATGTTCACCGCAATGTGTTAGTCCTGTCTGTCTATCCAGGTTCTCCTCTCATCCCTGTCTGATGTGCTTCTCTCTTGACAGGTGGACGCCCTCCGGGTTTTTGTGACGGCTGAGACGACCAACCTGCAGTTCCCTGTCCTGTTCGTGGTCCGTCAGCAGAAAAGCGTCCTGTCCTGGCAGATTCCTCTGGCTTTCAGGGGCATGTAAGCGGCTTTTCCTATAGGTTGGGCAGAGGTTTGGTTGGAAATTTGTCTCGCGAGGATTTATGGGTCGTTGACTTTGTTGGCCTTGAATGGTTTCTCTTGGAAGATGTGTTGAGTATCCGCTTGGTCACGATTGCAGTAAATAAACCTCGGCTCAAAAAATGTCCCTACACCTCTGGTGGGAACATCTGCTTGACCATCGTAGAGGGTGAAATCATGGAGCATGGCAGGTCACATAGACCTCCAACTTTAGGGCTTTCAATGGTAGTCTACTTACAAACAGTAAAATACCATGAAACTAGTAGAAGAAGAATGCCACCGGCGATGTCTCCGCACCATGAATGGACATCTTCCATAGATATGACCACCATGAAGAGGAGATAACAGCTGATGGCTTCTTGGTTCTCCAATTGACTACATTTATGGTGCCGATATCCAGTTTATAGACATATGGCTCGATCCCTGCAGGTCCTCATTACTCTACGTCTGGGGACCACCAAGCCTGGAGAACTGATTGCACCTTGTTCATTACGTTCATAATCAGAAGACCTGTGACCAAAAAGCACTTTAATGAAACCGGTGCAGCAGCTAGCGGAAACTCCATGAAATATGGGACGCTTTCCCAAAAAGAGAGAGGAGAGACCATGGGGAGACGAGCACACGGGAAAAATGGGGCATTGGGAAATGAAGGGTTAACTCATACAAGGCGTTGATTGGTTAGGGGTTAGGGGTGGGTGAAAGGATCCCGAAATATGGGGAAAAATATTGATAACAAGGGTTAGAGCAGGGCTGTCACACTATCACCTCCCAGATGTTTTTGAACTACAGCTCCCATGATTCCCTGCCTTTCTAAAGCGCTGAAAAAATCTGGGAATTGTAGGCATCAACATCTGGGGGGCCGTGAGTTTAACAGCCCTGGGTTAGAGGGTGAATGATGTCAGAACACGTAGCAGTAAGATGATCCCATGACGAGGAGGCCGATAATGTCCGCGATTATGTTCACCTTTTGTACAACTGACAAAACAACTCAATGCCCAGAATAGTGAATAGAAAGTGAAAAATAAATACTTTATTGTATAAGAAAACAACCGCACCCTGTACTGAGAGAAATAATGTGCTGTTGTAATACTGGCACCTTCTGAAAGTCCTTGTACACAGCGTAATAAGAATAAACCTGCAGCATACAAACACCAAACCAGCTGGCACAGAGTCCCATACAGAACAAGGAAGTGTGTATGAGCGTATCACAGAGCTCCACAGCAATAAAACTCACAGTAATGTGCAGTGTGTATGAGCATATCACAGAGCTCCACAGCAATAAAACTCACAGTAATGTGCGGTGTGTATGAGCATATCCCAGAGCTCCACAGCAATAAAACTCACAGTAATGTGCAGTGTTTGTATGAGCGTTTCACAGAGCTCCACAGCAATAAAACTCACAGTAATGTGCATTGTGTGTATGAGCGTTTTACAGAGCACCACAGCAATAAAACTCACAGTAATGTGCGGTGTGTATGAGCGTATCACAGAGCTCCACAGCAATAAAACTTACGGTATTGTGCAGTGTGTATGAGCGTATCACAGAGCTCCACAGCAATAAAACTCACAGTAATGTGTGGTGTGTATGAGCGTATTATCACAGAGCTCCACAGCAATAAACCTAGCAAACAAAATAAACAATGAATGACAAAGACAGTTGTAATTTATTGTCCCATATAGGTGTACCCGGGGTTTGATTGAAGTTCCCCTTCACACGGCGTCTGTCCCTAATACCTCCTTAATATTTTTCTTTATCTCCAGCTACCAGGGGACGTACACCTACCAGGATGTCAGCCGAACGCTCTGCCCCACCGAGTCGGAGAGCACGGCCGAGGCACAGGAGGAGTACATGTATATTGACGTGGCTTCCCTGTCGCCATCTAGTGTCCGTTATGAACTCATGGTCACCCGGCTGCAGGAATTTGAGCTCCTGTAAGTGCAAGAATAAACAAGCGATAAACGTGTGATGTATTTTATTCTGCCGCTGCATGTTTTGTATTTATTGCTGAACGATCGCAAACAATGTGTTTTTCTGACAGGTTGAATACAATGTGTTTTTCTGACAGGTTGAATACAATGTGTTTTTCTGATTGATCGGATACAATGTGTTTTTCTGACAGGTTGAATACAATGTGTTTTTCCGATTTGATTGAATACAATGTGTTTTTCTGACAGGTTGAATACAATGTGTTTTTCTGACAGGTTGAATACAATGTGTTTTTCCGATTTGATTGAATACAATGTGTTTTTCTGACAGGTTGAATACAATGTGTTTTTCTGATTGATCGGATACAATGTGTTTTTCTGACAGGTTGAATACAATGTGTTTTTCTGATTGATTGAATACAATGTGTTTTCCTGGTCGATCGTTAAGAAATCTGATTATATTTTCGGAATAATTAATTTTAATGGTTAATGTTAATGTCTGATGTTTTAGGATAATTTGAATGCAAAGCTACCCGTCTGCACACAGATCCTAACAATGTAACTGGTTCTGAGCCCCTGAGCATTGCCCGTTCACCTTGAGATATGGAGAATCTCCCTGTTATTGCTGAGGAATTGCTCATTGACTCTTAAGACCATAAGAATCTGTCCGTCCACGCAGAGAATCTGCCGTTCACCCAAAATGTGTCCGATGTGCAGAGGGTGACGCTGCAGAGTTCCCGCGTCTGTGGTGTCTTTCTGTTTCGTGGTTGAGCCCCCTGAGTATCACTCACCCACTTCTTTTTTTTTTTTTCTCTTTGCCGTAGGAGCGACAAGCCGTTCAATTTCAGCGCCTCGCCATCGCAGCCTCAGGTGCGTCACATGATAGCTGGCAAACAGGACAGGGGGTGGGCGAGCCGGCGCATTTCACAGTCTTTTAGTACAGTTGTGGGGTGGCTGGGTTTAGCTTTGCCTCCGCTCTGGCCAGGGGAGACTGAAATATACAATACAGGTGGTGCTCTGTGAGTGCTGTTTTCTAGCCGTGACGGGGGGGTCCCTGAGCACTGAAAGATACCCACGTACAGTGGCAACAAGTCACACATAACAGTCCCGGCAGGGCCACCTCTCGCATTTACGTGGCCCTGAGCGAGAAAAAATTTCCTCCTCCTTATACTCCACCTTTTTTCACATAGCTACAAACAATGACCCCCCCTGATCTTCCCACCTCCCCCCAGATAAACACCCCAGGCCCCTCTCGCCCCCCTCCAGATAGACACCCCCTCAACACATGCATACGTGAGCCTGCAGGACCTGAGTGATGTATGTGTGAACCTGCAGGACCTGAGGGATGTATGTGTGACCCTGTAGGACCTGAGTGATGTATGTGTGACCCTGTAGGACCTGAGTGATGTATGTGTGACCCTGCAGGACCTGAGTGATGTATGTGTGAACCTGCGGGACCTGAGTGATGTATGTGTGACCCTGCAGGACCTGAGTGATGTATGTTTGAGCCTGCGGGACCTGAGTGATGTATGTGTGACCCTGCGGGACCTGAGTGATGTATGTGTGAACCTGCGGGACCTGAGTGATGTATGTGTGAACCTGCGGGACCTGAGTGATGTATGTGTGACCCTGCGGGACCTGAGTGATGTATGTGTGACCCTGCAGGACCTGAGTGATGTATGTGTGAACCTGCGGGACCTGAGTGATGTATGTGTGAACCTGCGGGACCTGAGTGATGTATGTGTGACCCTGCAGGACCTGAGTGATGTATGTGTGAACCTGCAGGACCTGAGTGATGTATGTGTGAACCTGCGGGACCTGAGTGATGTATGTGTGACCCTGCAGGACCTGAGTGATGTATGTGTGAGCCTGCGGGACCTGAGTGATGTATGTGTGACCCTGCGGGACCTGAGTGATGTATGTGTGAACCTGCGGGACCTGAGTGATGTATGTGTGATCCTGCGGGACCTGAGTGATGTATGTGTGAACCTGCGGGACCTGAGTGATGTATGTGTGACCCTGCAGGACCTGAGTGATGTATGTGTGACCCTGCAGGACCTGAGTGATGTATGTGTGACCCTGCAGGACCTGAGGGATGTATGTGTGACCCTGCAGGACCTGAGTGATGTATGTGTGACCCTGCAGGACCTGAGTGATGTATGTGTGAACCTGCAGGACCTGAGTGATGTATGTGGACAATTAATAAGGACTGCCTGTAACACTTTATTCATTTTGTTATTTTCGTGTCTTTCCATTCTCCAGTATTTTCTCTATTCGTTCCCTGAAGGAGTGGATTCTGTCATTATCAAGGTGACATCTGAGGAGGTCTACCCCTGCTCCGTGGTCTCTGTGCAAGACATTATGGTGAGTCTGAGGCTGAATTACTGAGCAAAGTCACGTCTGATATAACAGTGTACGAAATATCTTACTGCTGGGCCCGGCTGAGCATCCTGGGAGTTGTAGTGTAAATGTATTTTACTTTATAATGTGTTGCTGTGAATGGAAGAGCCAATAATAACATGGAAACAACATAAGAATCAAATCAAAATCTGATCTGAATTCATCCGATTCCCTCTTTAAACCATTTAATCATTAGTATATCAGCTTAAAATTTATATGAAATGTAGGAGGTATGTTTAGTAACTGAGCGTCGGATAATAAAGCTGCTTTTGTTTAGAATCATAAAAGATGAGATCCTATTGGTTTATACACCGCTTTCTTCCTTTAATTTATTTATTTACAGTCAGGTGCAGAAATATTGGGACATGGACACAATTGTAACATCTTTGGCTCTATACACCACCACAATGGAGTTGGAATGAAACAAACACAATGTGCTTTAACTGCAGACTGTCAGCTTTAATTTGAGGGTATGTACATCCAACTCAGGTGAACGGTGTAGGACTTACAGCAGTTTGCAGATGTGCCCCCACTTGTTAAGGGACCAAAAGTAATGGGACAGAATAATAATCATAAATCACACTTTCCCTTCTTAATACTTGGTTACAAATCCTTTGCAGTCAATCACAGCCTGAAGTCTGGAACGCATAGACATCACCAGACGCTGGGTTTCATCCCTGGTGATGCTCTGCCAGGCCTCTACTGCAGCTGTCTTCAGTTCCTGCTTGTTCTTGGGGCATTTTCCCTTCAGTTTTGTCTTCAGCAAGTGAAATGCAGCTCAATGGGATTCAGGTCAAGTGATTGACTTGGCCATTGCATAACATTCCACTTCTGTCCCTTCAAAAACTCTTTGCTTGCTTTTGCAGTATGCTTTGGGTCATTGTCCATCTGCACTGTGAAGCGCCGTCCAATGAGTTCTGCAGCATTTGGCTGAATGTGAGCAGATAATATTGTCTGAACACTTCAGAATTCATCCTGCTGCTTTTGTCAGCGTCACATCATCAATAAATACAAGAGAACCAGTTCCATTGGCAGCCATACATGCCCACGCCATGACACTACCACCACCATGCTTCACTGATGAGGTGGTATGCTTAGGATCATGAGCAGTTCCTTTCCTTCTCCATACGCTTCTCTTCCCATCACTCTGGTACAAGTTGATCTTGGTCTCATCTGTCCATAGGATCTTGTTCCAGAACTGTGAAGGCTTTGTTAGGTGTTGTTTGGCAAACTCTAATCTGGCCTTCCTGTTTTTGAGGCTCACCAATGGTTTACATCTTGTGGTGAACCCTCTGTATTCACTCTGGTGAAGTCTTCTCTTGATTGTTGACTTTGACACACAAACACCAACCTCCTGGAGAGTGGTCTTGATCTGGCCAACTGTTGTGAAGGGTGTTTTCTTCACCAGGGAAAGAATTCTTCATTCATCCTCCACAGTTGTTTTCCGTGGTCTCCCGGGTCTTTTGGTGTTGCTGAGCTCACCGGTGCGTTCCTTCTTTTTGAGAATGTTCCAAACGGTTGTTTTGGCCACGCCTAATGTTCTTGCTATCTCTCTGATGGGTTTGTTTTGTTTCTTCAGCCTAATGATGTCCTTGCTTCACTGATAGTGACAGCTCTTTGGATCTCATCTTGAGAGTTGACAGCAACAGATTCCAAATGCAAATAGCACACTTGAAATGGACTCTGGGCCTTTTATCTGCACATTGTAATTGGGGTAATGAGGGAATATCACACACCTGGCCATGGAACAGCTGAGAAGCCAATTGTCCCATTACTTTTGGTCCCTTAACAAGTGGGAGGCACATCTGCAAACTGCTGTAAGTCCTACACGTTCACCTGAGTTGGATGTACATACCCTCAAATTAAAGCTGACGGTCTGCAGTTAAAGCACATTGTGTTTGTTTCATTCCAACTCCATTGTGGTGGTGTATAGAGCCAAAGATGTTACAATTGTGTCCATGTCCCAATATTTCTGGACCTGACTGTATATCTTAGAGAAGAAATAATGTTGAAACGTTTTAAACACTATCCTATACAGTATCTCTTATGTTGCAGTATATCCATCATGTGCTGCAATACTCAAAGAGAGGCAGGAATTAATTTTGTATCGCCGTTAGCATTCTAAAAACAGATACATATAAACAGGCACCTCCTGGGGTACAGGGGTACAGCCTGCAAAAATAATGTCTGTATGTGATATAACAGCCCCTTACTGCAGGTATTGTTGTACTATATATCTTTACTATGCAGGGATTTACTGCTTCTATAACACCCTGCATCTTATCCCTGTACTGACTGACACCATATATCTGTACTGTACAGGGATTTACTGCTTCTATAACACCCTGCATCTTATTCCTGTACTGACACCATATATCTGTACTATACAGGGATTTACAGCTTCTATAACACCCTGCATCTTATCCCTGTACTGACACCATATATCTGTTCTATACAGGGATTTACAGCTTCTATAACACCCTGCATCTTATCCCTGTACTGACACCATATATCTGTTCTATACAGGGATTTACAGCTTCTATAACACCCTGCATCTTATCCCTGTACTGACACCATATATCTGTACTATACAGGGATTTACAGCTTCTATAGCACCCTGCATCTTATCCCTGTACTGACACCATATATCTGTACTATACAGGAATTTACAGCTTCTATAGCACCCTGCATCTTATCCCTGTACTGACACCATATATCTGTTCTATACAGGGATTTACAGCTTCTATAACACCCTGCATCTTATCCCTGTACTGACTGACACCATATATCTGTACTATACAGGGATTTACTGCTTCTATAACACCCTGCATCTTATTCCTGTACTGACACCATATATCTGTTCTATACAGGGATTTACAGCTTCTATAACACCCTGCATCTTATCCCTGTACTGACACCATATATCTGTACTATACAGGAATTTACAGCTTCTATAACACCCTGCATCTTATCCCTGTACTGACTGACACCATATATCTGTTCTATACAGGGATTTACAGCTTCTATAACACCCTGCATCTTATCCCTGTACTGACTGACACCATATATCTGTACTATACAGGGATTTACAGCTTCTATAACACCTGCATCTTATCCCTGTACTGACACCATATATCTGTACTATACAGGGATTTACAGCTTCTATAGCACCCTGCATCTTATCCCTGTACTGACACCATATATCTGTACTATACAGGAATTTACAGCTTCTATAGCACCCTGCATCTTATCCCTGTACTGACACCATATATCTGTTCTATACAGGGATTTACAGCTTCTATAACACCCTGCATCTTATCCCTGTACTGACTGACACCATATATCTGTACTACACAGGGATTTACTGCTCCTATAACACCCTGCATCTTATCCCTGTACTGACACCATATATCTGTACTATACAGGGATTTACAGCTTCTATAGCACCCTGCATCTTATCCCTGTACTGACACCATATATCTGTACTATACAGGGAATAACAGCTTCTATAACACCCTGCATCTTATCCCTGTACTGACACCATATATCTGTACTATACAGGAATAACAGCTTCTATAACACCCTGCATCTTATCCCTGTACTGACACCATATATCTGTACTATACAGGGATTTACAGCTTCTATAACACCCTGCATCTTATCCCTGTACTGACACCATATATCTGTACTATACAGGGATAAGCAGCTCCTGGAAAGACATTAATCTGATTGCTGAGAGACCCTCCATCCTTTTTCCTCCTCTGCAGCTGTCAGAATGCAGCAATAAAGTTTTGTTATTTGAATCAGACTTTTCCTTTCCTATGCAGTAGGGGATCATTACATATAAAGTTGGAAAAGGAACAAGATAAATATTGTCTTGTTTGTGATGTAACAAAAAGCTTCCCCCCCTCCCCCGCGCCTCTCTGTCGTCCGGCTTTATTATTGTCGTTTATTCCTCCTGTTGTTTGGCTGAGAATAAACCTCTATGATCCTGTGTCCGGCGCACGCTCTGCATTATCCTCAAAAGTCAATACATTTCACTGAATATCACCATAGTTACCTTTTCTCCCCCAATCAGTGCCCTGTGTACGACTTGGATCACAATGTGGAGTTCAATGGAGTCTACCAAACCATGACCAAGAAAGCCGCCATCACCATACGGGTGAGTGTCCGGCAGCCGGCGTGCGCAGGGGCTGCGGTTATTCCACCTTAAAGCCTGATCAGTAGAAGTCCTGTTGTTGCTGATTTCCTGATGGATTTCCCTCCTGTCCGCGTGCCCGGGTAAAACGTGACGGTCCGTGCAGGAGGTTTTGTGGATTGTCCGGTGAGGTGGTTTCTCAGATAATCTCTCCGATTTCTGTTTTTAGAGGAAAGATTTCCCCAAGGGACAGTTCTACATCGTGTTTGTCATTAAACCCGAAGACTACGCCTGCGGGGGGTCCGTGCCGCAATCCACGCTGGGTAAGACGCTCGCCGTGCCCTTTGTAACGCCTCGAGTTGGGTCTTCTACATTCAGCTGTGAACTCAGGCCGGGGCCGCGAGGACGTACGGGGGTGCGGAAAGTACGGTTGTGAGAACGTTCTTTCCACTCGGCCGCCCGTGTGGCCACCTCGCTGTACTCACATCTGACGCATAGCTCTACAAAATGCGGCTTGCGCTTTCTAGACCCGCCTGACGTCTGGCGTAGCGTTTCGATGGGGAGGTAAAACCCACGTCTGTTGTAATGTACGTTAAACGCACACACATTACTTCACCTAGTCCTCCCAGTCCATCAATCAAATCACTACGACGGACGCTGGGAGGGGAGGGGGGTCGTAATCGATCCGTGCAACCCCGGCATCGAAACACCCAATGACATTTGGTAACACCTCCCTGGTCTCATGTATTGATGGGGTGAAGTAATGCCACCCTAACATGTGGCGACACTGCAATCAGAGTAGCGCAGCATCATCACAGGAGCAGGCAGAGCCTTATTTACCCACCATAGCAAGTTAAAGCAGCCCCTAGCCCCATTTCCTACATCACAGCCTCCCCCATTATTGTGTGTATGTACACCTTTATGCAGAGGGTTGTATCCCGCGCCACGCGGACTGTTAGTTATGGGAGTCACAATCCAGTATTCATGTCGGAATCTGTGACTTTCCACCGGGACCAGAGGCTCTATCACATTCCATGGACCAAAAGATCCAGTGCAACTAGGGTCGCCGGGTCGGCCATGGTTTCCCAGACACATATAATTTATTCATGCTGATGGACAGTGCATGAAAAATGCCACCCTGCAGCATGTATAATCCATACACTGCAGGTAAGGAATCAAAAAGGAACCCCTTGATTTCCTTCCTGCAGCATATGGATTATATATGTTGCAGGGCAGGACTTTTCCCTGTGCTCTCCTCTGCATGAAATATTAATAGGTGTCCAGAAAAACATGGCCGACCTGGCAACCCTATATGTAAGCCATGTTGGGGTGACGATGCCGCTCTGGTGAATGGAGCATGGTTACCAAGTCCCTGTAATACTCTATACGCCATTATTACGCAGCTTATTACTCGGCGTTATGTGCTCAGTGATGCCGCGGGGCCTGTGGTCCCACGCGTGGAGGATGCTGGTGAGGACGATACGTTGTCCAGAGACACAGAACTTCAGACTTTTACACCTTGTGATTTCTCTTATCAGCTGTGATACATTTGTTCTCCAGGCTCGAGTAACGGCACGTGGAACCTGAAACGCGAGAAGATCTTCAAGGTGCTCATCATCCCGTCTATAAACGGTGAGTTTGGGTCAGAATGGGGTCCTCACCGCTAATGAGGTTCTAGCTGTGTTTAAGTAAAATGGGAATTACGATGCTACTATAACCACTTCCTAAATATCCAGGGGTCTGGTCCGAAAAAAAAGGGTGGGACCTCTCCAAGATTTCTGCTTCTCAATTAACCATTGACAGGTCACACGTAAATCTTCACGTACAAATTATATCAACGTGTGAACATAGACGTAGGCTGGTAGAAAACCGGTCCTGAACAAGTGTGTGTGACTGGGGCTACCTGGACTTGGTGTTACTGTTGGGAGGTGTGGAACTGGGGGGGTCTGACACGCCATTGTCCAAGTCACCCTGTGTCTAAAAGGGTGCAGGGTGTCTGTGTTATGTGTGAATATTGTTATTATTCATATTGTTATTGTCTGTTTGTATGTTGCTGTTACCATTTGTAATCTCATTAGTGTGTGTGTGTCACTGCAGCCCTATCCACCCCACCCCAGGTATAGACTATGTTTTACAGCTGTGACAGGTTTGAGTGGTCTTTGTTTATCAGACATTGCTGCTCTGTCCGATGTTTGTGCCATCTGTTATCTACTTTATTCATGTCCACTTTGGGATTACATTCTGCCCTTTTGTTTTGTGTCTGGAGATAAAAATGGGGTACAGCTAGGGACTGGCTCGCTTGTGGAGGAGGGGGGCACTAGGATGTCATCTTCTGTTGGTCTCCAGGTCCCTCCTTGCACTGAATATATAAATATATATATATATATAGTTGTGTTTATTATTGCAGAAGCCACTTGCACACCACAGCAATTCAATGAATTGCATCTCAGAGCTCCTGTGCCACATTCCCCATATGCAGCAAGGAATTCTGGGTAGGATATGCAAATGACATTTGTCTCACACATATATATATATATAATTCATTGAAGCCTGTCTGTCTGTTCTACCCCAAGTTCTGAGTGCTGCCTCATTCCTGGGGAATGTATCACCGGTCTTTTAGTGTACCTATCCTCAAGTTTCGGCTAAGGGCTGGAGAAGACATGGCAGATTACTAGTTGGAGAACGGATGTCAGGCACAGGAGCAGCAGGAGCAGCATTAGCAGATGTGGCCCAGTTGGAGAGCTGAAATCTGTTACACTCTGATAGAGCAAACACACAACAGTCTAAAAGAGCAGCAATGTTTGGCAAACAAAGACCACTCAAACCTGTCACAGCGGCAAAACCTATTCTATACGGGGGAGAGGGGTTGGAAAGGGCTGCAGTGACACATACAGTAATGATATCAGAAATGTTAACCGTAACATATAAACACAGACAATAAACTCCCACATAACAGACACCCTGTACCCTTACAGGCACAGGGTAACTTGGACATAGGAGGAGGTTGGGGAATGAAATAAAAACACAGCGTGAAATGATTGGGTTTAATGTGAGTTTTTTTTCTCTGAGCACTTGGTTTCTTTGTTGTTGTGTTTTTTAAAAAAAAATTCTGGTGGAGATTAGTGACAGCATATATAAATATAACATCTGTGGTTCTGCAATTAAATGATCTGTTTATCCTTTCAGTGGGGTTTGTAAGCTTAGAGATAGGCCGGGTTTTACAGATTCCTTGTTGTTAAATAAACAAATATCCTATTCATATTTACCAAACAAGCAAGTTAAATCTCTGTTGCTGCTGTCGGTCCATTTCATCATGTAAAGACGTAGCCAGCGCAGCAATACTTTAGCTAAAAGGAGAGCAAAAAAGAAGCCCACATAATATGCAGAGTACAACTGCTCTTAGCATTCTTCTGTTTATCAGGCTGTAATATAGAACACAAGGGTGTGGTACAACAGCCAATCATGAAGCAGATCACGTCAGAGTTAAAATGGCACAGATACATTTTCCACGCCAGAAATAGTTGCACTTAACCACATATGGTTTACATTTTAACTTTTGGAGAAACAAAAACATTCCTAAACCCAAAATCATGTGTCATAGAAAGGAGAGGGGGAGGGGAGAATTTATCTGAACCGTAGCCCGTCTGTAACTTTAAACGGATATTAGAACACGCTTTTCAAACTGAGCTAAAGGGGGGGAGGCATGTCTACTAAGGGAAGCTTTCATATGTGCTTAAGATACAAGGAATTAAAAGATATTATTTTACACTTATGATAAGTGTAATAAATGTCATATCATTCCTGTGACATAATAAGGAAATATATTCCTGACAATTAATAATCGCTTCTCAGTGTGTGGCCAAAAGGGAACTACGTTCCTCCTGAAGAAAATAGGGGCGGAACTGCGATCCCAAGCTTTAGTGCCCGACCCCTGTAGATATCCCATATGGACCCGCACCATGTAATAAGTGATGTGTCATCAGATAAACGTGGGCGCAGACTGAAAGGGGAGCCTCACTACTGAAACTCAATCTGATGGTGGATGTCCTCCCATCACGCTCTACCGTACTTGATACACTGAATGCCATGTATTCGCTTAGCTTCTGTTTCCTCGCCCCCATTGTCGGCATTCATGTTCCTGTTACCCACAATTCTTACCATATACCATAATGTCTGAGAAGCCGATCAAGCCGTATAATATTTGTACTCGTTTCTTTTCATCTCCCCCAAAGATTCCGTCTACATACAAGCCACTCTGCTGTGCATCCTCTTCTTCTTGCTCTTCTACCTGGGGTCGCTGCTCGTGGCGTTCGTGCATTATATAAGGTTTGTCATAAACGAGGCGCAATATTCTCAGCATGTGGGTTAGTCCCCAGGTACCACCTGATTGACGTCAGCCTATAACACCTGCTATATTATTATAATAATGCTTATATAATATACTCAGGGAGGGTGTGATTGGTTGAGGACTGATATTATTTGTAGCCCAGTCACCGGGCCACCATCAGGGCTTGGTGACAGCCCGTGACATGCTCAGGGGTCCTGTGGCTCCAGGGGGCCTGGCCCTTGCCAAAACCTGTACAGCTTGTCTACGTTCTGGCAATGTAAGAACCCCTTTGTGACACCCAGGACCGGCCCACCAGTAATTTCCCGGTGGGCCAAAGCATCTAGGGGCGATTTAGAGCACTCCGACTCATAACTGAGGAAGTGATTAGTATGGTCTGTGCCAGGTAGAGGTACAGACCGAACAGTCTCCCTCCATGGAACACATTGTATCCCCTTTCTGGTCAAAACCCTGTAAAATCAGTTAAGCAAAAGACGGGAAAAATGTGTTATTTTTAATTAATTTGCTGAAATAGTAGAGGTAACATCACTGCTCTGCGTGGAGAGAGCCTGTGGAGACATAGGTTCGATCCCAACCAGAGCACCTCTCCTCCAGTAAGTGTCCTTGGGCAAGACACCTAACGGTACATACTCGCCACCCAGGACATACTTGAAAACTAGAGCAATCTCAATGTATCCTTCCTGCTAAAATACTTTCTCAAAAAAAAAAAAAAGAGAACCTGAGGAAAGGGGGGCCCCGACCAGTGGGTCAGTATGGCGCCCCAAGATTTCTGATGGCAGCCCTGGGTAGTCCTTTATTAGGGATAAAACAAACCCTCCTCTCTGTATATACGAATCATTTCTCATTTTATTCTTTTTCTTGAAATTAAATTAGTTTTATTTCACATTTTTTTTTTAAATTTTCCAAATTCACAATAAAATGTACAAAAATACAGATCTAGAGTGCGATCACCTAAATATAGAAATATACAGAAAACAGATACAGGGAGCGATCACCTAAATATAGAAATATACAGAAACCAGATACAGAGCGCGATCACCTAAATATAGAAATATACAGAAACCAGATACAGGGCGCGATCACCTAAATATAGAAATATACAGAAAACAGATACAGGGAGCGATCACCTAAATATAGAAATATACAGAAAACAGAGATACAGGGAGCGATCACCTAAATATAGAAATATACAGAAAACAGATACAGGGAGCGATCACCTAAATATAGAAATATACAGAAAACAGAGATACAGGGAGCGATCACCTAAATATAGAAATATACAGAAAACAGATACAGGGAGCGATCACCTAAATATAGAAATATACAGAAAACAGATACAGGGCGCGATCACCTAAATATAGAAATATACAGAAAACAGATACAGGGAGCGATCACCTAAATATAGAAATATACAGAAAACAGATACAGGGAGCGATCACCTAAATATAGAAATATACAGAAAACAGAGATACAGGGAGCGATCACCTAAATATACAGAAAACAGAGATACAGGGCGCGATCACCTAAATATAGAAATATACAGAAAACAGATACAGGGAGCGATCACCTAAATATACAGAAAACAGATACAGGGAGCGATCACCTAAATATACAGAAACAGAGATACAGGGCGCGATCACCTAAATATAGAAATATACAGAAAACAGATACAGGGAGCGATCACCTAAATATACAGAAAACAGATACAGGGAGCGATCACCTAAATATACAGAAAACAGATACAGGGCGCGATCACCTAAATATAGAAATATACAGAAAACAGATACAGGGAGCGATCACCTAAATATAGAAATATACAGAAAACAGATACAGGGAGCGATCACCTAAATATACAGAAAAACAGAGATACAGGGAGCGATCACCTAAATATACAGAAAACGGATACAGGGCGCGATCACCTAAATATAGAAATATACAGAAAACAGATACAGGGAGCGATCACCTAAATATAGAAATATACAGAAAACAGATACAGGGAGCGATCACCTAAATATAGAAATATACAGAAAACAGATACAGGGAGCGATCACCTAAATATAGAAATATACAGAAAACAGAGATACAGGGAGCGATCACCTAAAT